>NWSH02000150.1:6230516-6265795 GCA_002382865.2 Heliothis virescens
CTTTCTGCCTAAAGAAGACTTCATAGTCTTTTTCTCTAATAAAATAACGTCTTAGCGCCCGTCTTGGGATTTTCTCGTTTCATGTCATCTTCTAACCAATTACTCCTAATAGCTTTACATATGTATCGCGGCATATCTAAAAAAGAAAATGTTACTAAGAATGAAAAAAATCATACATGCAATATGGCCAATTGCTGGCCATATTTTCAGTCATAGGTTTTTTATACTTAACTATTGTTAAGTTAACTCTGACCAAAAACACATCGATACTTTTCTAAATTACAAAGAAAATATCGAAATACGATAACTGTACCACCTGGAAACGTAAATACTAGTGAATACCTAGATATGCACAAAATCGAAAAACTAAGGAAATATAGCAAAAAACTTACTTGGGATTATTTAGAGCAGCGATGCACCTTTCCACTCTAATGCCCGTTGAGCAAGTAGCGAGAGCGTGGGGTGCGCGGCGGGTGCGCCATTCAAACACTACCTTGGCCACAAACATGGCGCCCAATGATCAGATTCTAGCTATGTTTCGTATTTGTAATAATAGGATGTGGCCATATTTTTCGGCTGGCCATATTCGACACAGGTACCTTATATGGTTTAGGTTCTGAATTTCACGTTATCTATAGAGATCTCGTCCGCGACTTCATACGCCGTCCCAAGGAACTTAGGTTTTACAGCCTAAAATAAAATACCCATTTCTGCCTCCAAGGTAGTAGCTATCTGCATGCAAAATTTCTTCTGAATAGGTTTAGCCGTTTCGTTATAGGTTTAGGTGTGAAAGTGTTACAAACAAATATATATAGGTACTCTTGCTCTTATAAAATTATACTTGGTGAGGGTTGTTATTACTTACTGGATCTTCATAAAATTATTATGAAGTGGTTCACCCCGGTTCTACCCGCGCCTGATTGGACCATTTCAGGCACCTGGATAAAAAGTAGCGTGCAGCATAGTCCATTTACCAATAAATAGACAATCTAACACTGAAATATTGAAATGCTTGCCACACGTCCAAGCAAACAAATCAACTTTAAGCTCTAAACATTAGTATAGATATTATCTTTTTTAGCCATCAAGGCCGCGTCCTCGGTTCCCATCTCATTACTAACTCAGTTTCTGGTTCAGTTGAGTTAACTCGATAGTTTAAACTAATCTGGCTTTCGCTCCGGTGCTCAAGGGGACGAGATTGCTACACTATGAAGCTGGGAGTTGAACAATTGGTTGCAGATTGATATCAACTACAGTTAGTAAGAAAGGTTCATTAATACAACCGAAATTTTGTTTTTTTACCTGGTATTTTTGAAGCCGATTATCTATACTAGATACTATTACAAAGCTGAAGAGTTTGTTTGTTTGAACGCGATAATCTTAGGAACTACTGGTCCGATTTGAAAAATTATTTCAGTGTAAGTTAGCCCATTTATCGAGGAAGGCTATAGGCTACTTTTTATCCGGGTGCGCCGAGTAGTTCCCACGGGACGCGGGTGAAACCGCTGGCAGAGGCTAGTTTACAAAATAATTGGACCTAAAATCACAAAATTTTCTATATCTGTCTTCAGTGTTTGTCATGAGATTTTAATGTGCAGAGCTGTGCTGCACACAAAATGTTTCTACTAAGTTTAGTGGGTAGCTTATATCCTCGAAATTGCGACCTTTGTTCGCGAACTGCAATTTGGTGGAATATCGCCAATATTAGTCTTCAGGTAATTGGATTGTTGTTGCTGACCGTACAATTTTCTGCAAATTGATATCGAGTACCAAGATTATCGAAAACTTCCTTTGTTTGAAATACTTAGTGGCTTTATCAGGGATTTGTAGGTAGGTATATTATACCTATATATTTCGCTATTAATTAAGCGGAGCGTGTTATGAGATGTTTGGTGCTCTGAGAGTGTGTGCATCTGTGTTTTTCGATAATGGACTGTGCATGAAATGGATGTATTATGTAAGGTTTGCGAATAAATATGATTCCATTGTACAATATACCTACTTATTAATGTTAGTAAAAATTAATGAATCTGGGGGCATGGGAGTGCCCCCGCCAAGATGAGCCAAGCAAAGCGCAAGGGCACTACTTACCTAAGTAGGTACCTACTCTTTTCTCGAAGCGTTTCGTCGTATTTTGCAACCTTCTTCACTTTGTTTTGAATTAAACCTGATAAAAGCATTTTTGGGAATAACTATTATGGAAAATGCCACCTCCTGCCTGCCTGCTTAAAAAATAAAACTTATTTCTTGATTAAGTATTGTGCCAACCACAGAACATACTTATAAAGTATCTGTTCTGTGGTGCCAACCCTATATCTTTAACAAAATAGTGTAACCTTGTTTGTTATTGGACCTCAGAAAAGTAAGGAGTGAAGATAACGGAGGACCGTGAAAATTTATGGACACCTAAACTAGCAATAAATTCGAACTAAGTTTACCAATGAGTTTGTTTTCCTTTCATGGAGTTATTTCTGACCTTCTTCTTTATGTATTGGAGATGAGAAAAACTAGAATAGGTATTTGGTTTCAAGACTAAAAAAAAACAAATTTTCTTCCGTATTTTTTTTAACGGTAAACCGACAAGGCCTCACAATGACACCATAAATCCTGACAACCTTTTAAACACACGACTAACGAAAAATTTCTCCCCTAAAAGGATCCTCAGCCCCGAAAAACAGCAGTACAGAATTCTCCAACCGGAAAATTCCTTTTAAAATAAAGGCAGCTTTTAAAGATAAACAAAACGCATCGTTCCATTTTCAACCAGCCAATGAGGAGCCATAATAATAAATTTATGCTGGAAACCATTAAGGAGCAATTTAGTCTGACGTGCAGTGGTCGGGAGGTCGACTTGAAGTGGCCGGTAAGTGGCACTGCCGTTTGCTAATTTGATTGTGGCCTGGACGCTGCGGAATCATGTTTGCCTGGTACCTCTACCTAATAGACAGAACTAATATTATTGAGTGCTTGTCGGGTTGTGGGTCATTTTAGTTTATTTTTTATGAAGTTATTTTGTGTGGTAAAACTTCATGAATTATGAATTTGGCATGTATAATAGTCATAGCTCAAAAATCGGTTGAATATTTTATTCACATAATCAATGGGGGTTTTTATGGCATATTATAAATTCGTGGATTCCTGGCGATGGTAGAAGGCTTAGAGGTAGACCTCGGAAGCGCTGGCGAGATGACCTAGTTAATTTTCTCGCTGACTGGCCACAGCATGCTTCAGATAGAGAAGAACGGAAGACTTTGGGGGAGGTCTTTGCCCAGCAGTGGGACAGTACAGGCTAATAAAAAAAATCGTACTAAAGATCTATTTCTCTTTAAAATAATCATTCAGAATTTTAACTTGTCTCTTTACAACTTAAACGTATTTACAATTTAAATATTTAACAAAACAAGGTTTTATATTCACAAAAAAAAAACAAAAAAAAATGCGTCAAAAAATAGGTCTCTCATCGATGCCACATGTGGTGTATTTTTTAATTGCCACGTGGTTTGGTGAATCTTTATTCGTAGACCGAACAAATCTCATTCTATTAATTTCCCAGTTAAATAGTTCTAGAGAATATTATACATAGCTACTAGGTATTGACATTAATATAACTGCATCCACAGCAAAACTGCGCTTCCCCCTCGACTCCATGGCGGCGAAAGATAAAGTTTTGCAGGATAAAAACTTTTACGCGAGCAGCAAAAAATATTAGTTTTCAGTCCAGACATTCAAATGCTAATGCTGAAAGTCTAGCCAAGTCTAAGCCTTGGAAAACCTTTTAATACCCAGTAAGGTATTAATTTGTTCTTGCTTTAGTTAAAGAACTGGCCTCCGCCAGCGGTTTCACCCGCGTCCCGTCGGAACTAGTCCATGCACCCGGATAAAAAGTAGCCTATAGCCTTTCTCGATAAATGGACTATCTAACACTGAAAGAATTGATGAATTAATTTTTATATCGGACCAGTAGTCCCTGAGATCGACACGTTCAACCAAACAAACAAATAAACTCTTCAGCTTTATAATAGACAATTTTATATGTATAGATAAAGATATATTTTTATGAGTTCTAATGAGTAGATACAGCGCCATGGGCTTAGCAATTTTTATCAGGAAATAATGAATTACCAGATGTTCTTAGATAAACCCACGTCCCGAGGGAACTACTTCCTGCACCTGGGTAAAAGTAACCTTATATCCTTTCTCAGTCTCTAAAATATATCTGTGCACCCATTCTCACCCATGCACACCATCTTTTTATCCGGGTGCGCCGAGTAGTTGCCACGAGACGCGGGTGAAACCGCTGGCAGAAGCTAGTGTATGTATAGGTATAGATTAGTAAGGATTTTCTGAAAGTCACTTTAGTATTTTGAAAACACATGCTCGTGTCGGCAATCTTCAACCATCTTCTAACCGCAAGTAACAACATCAATACCCTCTAAAACTAATTTCAAAACCAATGACTTTCAACTTTGAATCCTTTGCTAAGATTAATAACGTTCAAACTTATATTGAATGTCGCTGCTAAGTGACCAAAGTATACAAGTTTCAGAGCATTAAACTAGCTGGAACCGCTATGAACACAACTATACCTACCTATGAGAGAAAGTCTGCCAATTTAAGCAAGGGATGAAACAATGTGACGTAACAAATATTAATAGCTCACTCATGCATTTTCGATCTCATCTTATAAGCATAATCTTCATTATTCATAGGTATTAATAAGATGTCCCTCGGACCGCGTCTTTCTACCCTCCTGTCCTGTCTGTCTAAACACGGTAAACTCGAAAACTACCAAATTCTTTTTTACGGTTTCAACAATAGAAAGATAGATAGATAGATAGATAGATATATTCTTTATTATGTACACCAATTTACATAAAAAACAACATGTTACAAAAAAAAAATAAGTTAAGGTGACACAATGGGCGGTCTTATCGCTAAAAGCGATCTCTTACAGACAACCTTTGGATGGATTAAGATAATAGGAAATAACCATATAGCAGGTATATAATCAATTGTGTTTTTATGTAAATTACCACAAATACGGCGACAAATATTGAAGAGCATGCAAAAACTACTGCATTACCGCTCCACCGCAGTTAAAGCTCGTCGAGCCAGCATTTTTGCAAGGGGAAGGCAACGGCTTTTCTAGTTGGTTATATGCTCCAAGTTACAAGTAAATAGGAGAGTGACTTAACATTTAACTTGACTAGTAAATGGATGTCCCTTGTATATGTAATGCGCTTCTATTGTAACTTAGCGTCAACTGTCAAATATTCATGATGCGTCATTGTTAGGCTGGCTACAAACTAAGCAACAGTTCTATGCAACGAATAGTTGCTCGTAGTCATAAAAAGATTTGACATGTTTCACCATCTTGAAATAATTTTACCGGTTCACTGGTAAGTTCACATAGGCCTGTGTCACCATATTATTATACTAACTTCCACCAGCGGTTTCACCCGCTTTCCCGTGGGAACTACTGCGCGCACCCGGATAAAAAGTATTATATAATATTCTTCCTCGATAAATGGGCCATCTAACACTGAAATAATTTTTCAAATCGGACTAGTAGTTCCTGAGATTAGCGCGTTCAAACAAACAAACTCAAACTTCAGCTTTATAATATTAATATAGTTTTTACACGGTTTTGGGCAGGAGTCCATTAGGACGCGAGTGAAACCGCAAGAAATAGATAAGTAATTCCTTAAAAGAAAGGTCATGCGTACATTTTCCGGATTCCTCGGTTCTGAACCAAGTCGTTGACCTTATAATAGATTGGCGCGGCTAATTAACCTTCCAAGGAGTTCATACAACATTTTTACCGCAGGTTCCGAGATAATATTCCAACTTTCTGTCGTAATTATTTTATACTAGCAATCCGACCTGGCTTGAAAATCCGTTCAGTACTTTATGATTTAATCACAAGAAGACACAAAGGACATTGTTTGATAACTACTCCGGGTACCCGGATAAAAAGCCTATAGCCTTCCTCGATAATGGGCTTTCTAACACTGGCATATTTTACTAATTATTGAACCAGTGGTTCCTGAGATTAGCACGTTCAAGCAAACAAACGAACAAACTCTTCACCTTTATAATATCACTACAGATATTATAAATAAAGACCACACACATAAAATAGCGGACAGACACTACCTTTCATAACAAACCTATTTAGAGACAACCTAACAAAAAACAGCGTAACTACGACGTAATCCACGTACAAAGCGACATCTAAATAAAACCAACACTGTAATACGATATGAATCAGTGTCTGCTGTAGCGTCTAGACAAACTATCCGTCTAGACTGAAATAGTCAAAGGGATGTAAACATTAAAGGTGTTTGTTCACTGAACGTAACGTGGCGGAGAGCGTTCAATCAGCAAAGGAGATACGTAATGCTGCAATCAATATTATCAGTGCGAAACGAACTAAAAAGCTGTGCCAAAAGCTAACCAAAACTAAAGCTAAAGCATCTTTACTAATATTACAAAGCTGAAGAGTTTGTTTGTTTGTTTGAACGCGCTAATCTCAGGAACTACTGGTCCGATTTGAAAAATTCTTTCAGTGTTAGATAGCCCATTTATCGAGGAAGGCTATAGGCTACTTTTTATCCGGGTGCGCGCAGTAGTTCCCACGGGAAAGCGGGTGAAGCTGGCAGAAGCTAGTGCTTTATATGAGAAAATTTAATGCCTTAATAACATGTCAGTATTAATTAGGTTTTATGAAAAAGCTCAGAAAACTGCTGTTATGCTAGTATATTAATATGTATAAGAGACATATCGCGTACAAAAAAATATATAAAACGTATATTTACAACAAACTAAATACTAAGAATATATAAAAACTTAGGGAATTCAATAAAATCTACTTCAGTAAACCATAAAAAAGTATTTGGTCTTTGTAAAGTACTCGTGTGGGTCTTAAAATTACAATTATAATGACATTGTAGCCTAATATTGAAATTTAAAGCGCAAACGTTTTATTACAGGTTAGTGGAGCTAGCACCTTTAGACACGTCTTGATATACCTACCATCTATTTCTGCCTATATTCCTAGAATTTTATGAGTTTAAATCCGATAGGGAGCTTGGTTTTATGTGTACTTTTCCTTTCGCGGAGAATTTATTTTTCTGTACATATTATTACTATTCAGTGATTCGGTCTTCTTGGTAAGAAGAATTTTAGTGTTTAGTCTGTGGTAAAGAGTTAATAATGGTTGACTCGTGTAAAAGAAATAGGTGGTTTTTATAAATTGTGTATAAGTAATGCATGCATTCCTTTCAAAGCACAATTAATATTGCAATTATATTATATTTTATTGGAACATAGGGGAAGGAGTTTCTATTAAAGTTGCTATGTTTGTAAACTGCCTATAATGACTGGTAATTACACAAGAAAGGATAGTGAGAGTTTGATTTAAATATAGAACAGTATTTTAAGTTTCGAATTCCCGAGTATTTTTTATTTTTATATTATTCCACAATCAGTAAGACAGGGATTACACGATCAGTCTGGTCATGAATGATGGGAGACTGATCGTGTAACCGGGTGACGGACGGACTGATGGTCCAAAATGTACCGTGTTTTTTGCCCGTCAGTCTGTGACTGAAGCCAGAATGACGCCAGACTAGAAATGTGCCGTTGCCGGCAATATTGCCCAAAGTGGGAATATTGGTAGCAATATTGCCGCTAATATGGACCAAAGTGGCAATATTGCCGGCAATATTGCCACCAATATTCCCACTTTTTAGCAATATTGCCGGCATCGGCACATCTCTACGCCAGACTGATCGTGTAACCCCTGTCTTACATTCAGTAATACACTTTAGCATGACTTTAACTAAATAAATGCTCGCGTTATTAAAATGTAAATGCAATATCTAATCAAAAGTGGAAACCTGCGTCTATAAAACTCTTTTGTTACACGAAATGCTGATAAAACAAAAAAGATTCGCGGTAAAAATCTCGTGTAGGACAAGTTATAGTTTCAGAATATAACAAAATCAGTGGCTGGAATAATATAAGATTTACGACATCGCTTAAGAATGGAACTAGGTAAGTACAGACAACAGCACATCAAGTTAGGTACAGACAACAGCACATCAAGTTACCACGATCTGTCAAATTTCTGCAATCGATTTTCAACCTTATCACAATGGAGGTAGGTTAATGTTTAATTGGTAAAATTTGACAGATTCGTATACGTTGACCTGCTGTTGTCTGTACCACAATCTGTCAAATTTCTGCAATAGATTTTCAACCTTATTACAATGGAGGTAGGTTAACGTTTGATTGGTAAAATTTGTCAGATTTGTGTACGTTGATCTGCTGTTGTCTGTACCTAAGTACTTCTTTTACTATAGGTTATACCCTCTGGCCTTATTTGTAGCAAGAACGTGTAACTGTGTAAAATCTAACTTTTGATACAGTTTTTTTGGGTGTATCAATTAGTTTTATGTTGACAACTGTTACAAGATTCTTAAATTGGAAAAGCCCGCAGTCAAGGCTGCTACACTACAAGGCTTGGAACTTTAAGCAGTCTATGCTTTATTTTCACAATCACTGAAAGTCTTTCATCGCCATGAACATAAAAAAAAGTCCAAGAGAAATAAATAACAAACAAAACACTTTTTAAGGTTCCGTACCCAATGGGGGCCCCATACAATAAACGGGTGAATCCGCAAAATATAACTTTGTAATTCATATATTTGTATGAAAAACAAAGTTATTTTTTGCTGCCCGAAAAATGTTTGTATTTTGGCTAGTTTTAGGTAAAAGATACGTTCATTTTTCATAGATAATGGCACGGAACCCTTCGTGCGCGAGTCCAACTCGCACTTGGCCACATCAAAATTAATTACGATCTCAAAATCACGAACCCTTTACTTCTTCACTCGCCACTACAAAGCAGTTTATCTTCATTGTCTAAAACAGCACCACCCTTTCGTAGTTTCAAAACCTTACGTATGTACACATAGGTACCTCAGACCTCGATAAAGGCCCAAATAATTCAATTAAAACATACCCAAAGCAGTTTAACATTTTAATTGATATATTTTGTTTTGAGAGTGCTTCGAGGCAAAATAATTTGGCTTGTAATTAAGTTGGTCTTGGGTGTATTGAAGTTGGGAACGTGTCAATTTTGTGTCCTCTTATTAAAATATTGTGTCTGTTTTCCTAGAAATTGATGATGATACTATAGTTTTTAATATATTTATTAAGATGGCTTTACTGTACGTATATGCAAATACAAACTTACTATCTAATACAATTAAAATTAGAATATAGCATCAAAAACTTCTCATAGCTGCCCACTGGAAGCGTACTTAAGAGGCTGGCAGCATGCTGCCACGTTGGATGGCATACATTTTTGCTCAAAATAAAAACTGTAGAGTATTTTACTTTACAAATTAACTGCCTCGTTGTTCTAGTAGTTGCATAGCGTTTCAATTGCAAAATCTCTTTGTGGGTTTTAAGTTATAAGAAACTTTCTCAAAGCAGCCTGTAAATTGGAAGTTGGTGATTGATACACCTTCGCGTCGGAATGCTCGCAAACAGCGTTTCTACGCCTGATTTATTTTTAGGATATTTCCAATTACAATATGTTGAGGAGAATGGCCGAAACAATTTCAAGGTTTAGATAATAATACAAAACTAAGACAGACTAACAACCCAGTTCACTTCATCAGTATTTATAAAATAAATTCCTAAGCAAACAAAACTGCCCATTCTATCAACTCTCTTTAACCCAAGCCTGCGTTGCGGTGAAACCTACCAGTCACATACTATTCCCCAGCTAAAATAACCTATGTGTGGCCTATCGGACCGGCTAAATCCGAAAGAGTTCCCGCATACTGCAGACTTTTGGTTGGCCGATCAGTGGCGTAGCTAGGTAGCCGCGGGCCCCCGGGCAAATGGAAAAATGAGGCCCCTTAAAGGATTTTTTCTTTTAGTTTTCTGAGTAAAAAGAAGAACAAGATGTTTGCAAAGTTATTGTAAAATGAGAGTAACTTTGAAAAGTTCAGTGTGATCGTCATTTTCTGGTAATGATTCGAGGGGCCCCCTGAGCTTGGGGGCCCCGGGGCACTGCCCCGGCTAGCCGGCTAGCCCCTTTGTAGCTACGCCACCGCGGCCAATAGTTTGTTGGGGCTCATAAATCAGAATGACGATAAAGTTGGAAGTTGGTGATTGATACACCTATGCATGGGAGGGCATGTTAATGTCAGTCCTGCGCCTAATCTCTCTCCGGTCGTATCGGATTGCCGTCCCATCGGGTTATGAGGGTGAGGGAATAGGGAGTGCACTTATGTCTGAGAAATGAGTCATGAGAACAGCCGCCGTGGCCGACAATCGGCTAGGACGCCACCACCATCACATCATCATGACGATGAATGGTAGTATGTTCATTATCAAGATGAGGTATTTTACCGGTATAGTATAGACTAAAAACTTTGATTGATTTTTTAAAATTTTTGTCTTCCAACGGACCGACTGTCGGCCGATAGTTTAGTCTGCAGTGTGCGGCAACGCTAAGAGGATTTGAAGAGCTCGATTCGTATGTAACACGGAATATATTCGACTAGCACACGGAATTGTGGAATTGAAAATGGACGGCCGTTAGTGCGATTTTACGTTGGTAGAATGACATGGATTTTGATTGAAGCTTTGGCGGATTATGGGTAGCAAGAGTTTTTATTACGGAAAAAGCTGTGGAAAGGCTGCATTAATTAGTGTTTTTATGAGTTTATTGGCTATTTTGCACCGTAATTAAAACAATGGTATTCAGCTGCATTCGGTGAGACGATATAAACTGGGTTGTGGAGGTCAGACAGGCAGTCGCTCCGTGTAAAACACTGGTTCTCAGCTGCATCAGGTTAGACTGGAAGCCGACCTCAACATAGTTGGGAAAAGGCTAGGCAGATGATGACGGTGAGACGATGATGATGATTTTGCACCAAAAGTTTAACGATAAACTTGAATGTATAAGTGTAGATGAGGCATAAATGGCTTTTTCAGTTTTCTTTACTATTATTATAAATGCGCCAATAATTCTGTATGTCTGTCATGTTTTCACACCAAAACTACAAAAAGAAAAAAAAAATGTTTGCAGTCATTACGAGTCTGATAAAGGACGTGGCCACGTTTCACTCAGGTGCGAGAAGTTCCTTCATGATGCGGGTGGAACTACAGGGAACAATAGTTATTCCTGTTACAAGTTAATAAAAAACTAGCCAAAATACAAACATTTTTATAAACCGCAAATTATAACCTTATAACTTTGTATTTCATACAAATGTTATAAGTTGCGGTTTCATACGTTTATTGTAATTTTTTGTATTTGTTGTTATAGCAGCAAGGAAAATACATACTTTGTGAAAATGTCAGCTTTCTAGCTATCACGGTTTATGAAATACAGCCTGGAAACAGACAGACGGACAAACAGACAGACAACGAAGTCTTAGTAATAGGGTCCCATTTTACCCTTTTGGTTACGGAACCCTAAAAAGTAATTCAACTTCAGTGTGTCGTAAGCTTTAGAAGCAACCCATTAGCACTTTACATCACATGAATATTTCACAGCAAATGTTTACCAATTGTCCTTTACATTACATTTATATTAGAAAACGTAACACGTACTTAACATTTTTGTGTGAACACGAAAAGTTTTGCAGCTTTAACCATGAATTATTTACGATTTTTTATGATATGATTTTATGCCGAACAAGAATATAGGGCATTTTATTAGAGGGCTTTTGTAACCTGCAGGTTTTGATTCTCTTTGCAAATGTAAGCAAGATAGAAATTAATTTTATTATTTCACACCGTTGCACGTAGGGGCGCATCAACTCAACTTAAAAATGTTTATTCAAATGGGTATTACTTTATTTTCTAGTTAACTTACTTACTTTATGTACAAACTTAAATTACTAAATTAAAATTATAATATACAAACCCAATTAAATAAAATTAATATTAGGTATCAAAAAACTCATCCGCATCGCTGTCAGCGGGAATCGTGCCCAAATGTGCTAATTCTTTGACCGAAGTATAGGCCATTATTCAAATTAGGCTGACTAACAGTACTTTTTAAACGTTAGAACATAAGACAGCCCCCAAATGCCCCTAAAAACCTTTCACCACTTTTCACTTCTTATGTGTTTTTGCTGGGAAGAAGAAGTGGCGCAACAAACTCCCCATCAAGATCTTACAAAAAAATCTATCTATACATATAATAAAACGGTAAAAATCGTGTCTGTACAGACAACAGCACATCAAGTTGTCAAATTTCTGCAGTAGATTTTCAACCTTGTCACAATGGAGGTAGGTTGATGTTCGATTGGTAAAATTTGACAGATTCGTATACGTTGACCTGCTGTCGCCTGTACATTAAATATTTTAACAAAACAAAATATGTAGGGTTATTAAGAAATGAATAAAAATTGTCTGTTTGAATGTTTGTCTGTTTGCACACGCTAATCTCAGCATCCACTGGACGGATTTTGATAAAACTCGGCAGACATATAGGTTATATATCAGTATACCTAACAACTTTTTATCCGGATGCGGGAAATAGTTCCCTCGGGAAGCGGCCGAAGCCGCTGGCAGAAGCCAGTTTTTAATAAGTGATTATTTATGCAGAACGTAATCCTAATATCATAGTGCGAACCCGAATTTGCTTACTTAGCCATCAAAATTGTGACACCTTATATTGTTTTAATGAAAAATAGAAACAAATGACGGATAATTCATTACACTCATACCATAGGAAAACTGCCATAACATTTTACAACTGCGGAATGTATATTGAATCGACAAATCCGTAAACATTTCTTGGGAAACGGCTGTGATATTAAACAACAAATGAATATTTTGATAAACAGATACTTACAGTAATTAATATTAATTCCAGGAACTGTGGAGTCAATTCAAAGTTATTTTCTATTAAACGTCCGCAATTTCTCAGAATAGTTCTATAAACAATATAAGAGAAAATTGTAACCAGTTTTTCTTACACATTTTTTATGTTTAGTTTTTATCTAACTAAATGTCGGCTTGCAACTGACTTCCGAGCACACAAATGGTACAGACGACAGCAGGTCTACCTACCCGAGCCTGTAAAATTTTACCAATCGAATATTAACCCTCCATTATTGTTATAAGGTTGAAAATCTATTGAAGAAATTTGACAGATTGTGGTAGGTCTATACCTGCGTAGTGACTCGCTAGATGTTCCGAGCCGCCAAAATCTTTGGCGACGATATATCTACAGTTCATAGTAATATTGACTTGGCTTTGTAATAAAGAGCGACCGGACCAGTGGGACATAGTTGTGTGTGACTTGTCTGTAGGCAAAGGGTTGGATAGTGTAAACAGGGGTTGTGGTGATCGGTACAGTTTGTAAGTAACTTTATTGTTTGTGTAAAGGCTATTGGCTGTTGTTTGGGTTGCCTTCAGACATCGCAGGGTGGCAACACTTGTCACGTATCTCTGCTTTCCTTTAACTTTAATAGGCAAAACATGTAAGGATTATTTTTCACTACTTAAGAGCTTATTTAGCAATTCCTCTGATTTATTATCATACACTCGTGTTTAAAAATATTTTTAACTTTAACAGTTTACTCATTGTCTTTGTTCACCATATATGTAGAGCATTTAGGTATGCAAACCTACAGTCTGCAGCGCAGACATAACATGTGTTGAAATGTCATTCTTATTTGGTTAAATCTCAGTGTTTGGTCAAACGATGTATGAACCCATACATTTGGAACCATACATTTGATGACAACAACGTCTTCAAACTAGATAATTTTCCGAGAAAAACCTACCGCGTAGTTTTAGCTGTCATCGTTTTTAGTGTCACTGGTAGTTGCACATTGTTTGCGCGGAAAAATATGGCAGAAAATGCGCTACTGTGAAAACGTTGATAGTGATCAAGATATTGTATCATTAGACTAAGGTCTTTCAAAAATTTTTCTAAAGCTTGCTCCATACAGCCTGATACAGCCTTAGAAACTTTATATTTCTATAATCTCTAAAACCATAAAACCAAGTAAAGCCACGACTTTCATTCTTAGCATCCAATATGGCGGCGCAATATACCGTTAAAAATAAAATATAAGAAGCAATGGCTAAGTAAATAATATTGTGTAATGAGAGAATTCCATTAGCTCCCACGGCGTGCAGTGGTTAGCCAAAGGTCAGCAGCTGGCCTTTTTTCCATGTTCCTTTGTGTAATTTGTGGTAATCTTATTGCTGTATTAAATATAATGTTGCGGTCACTATAATTTTTTAAACAATATATTTTCTTACTTTTCTTTTTGAAGAATTAGCGTCTGTCTAATCTTTCACGTCTTTTATCAACTAACGGCCGTTCCCAATAACCTATCTAACTCTGGATTAGCTTACCAGAGATAGGAATTTGACATTACTTGTATGGAGCTAATGTCAAAATTCTATCTCAAGTAAGCAAATCCAGAGATAGAGAGAATATTGATTTCCGCAGTAAATTGAATAGCCCAATGTAACCGGGTGTAGCTGAATACCGGTGTTTTACATGCAACGACTGCCTATCGTCATGTATATAAAGGTATCGTCATGTTCAAACCAGTAACCTAAGCAAAACGATACCTTTAGGCAAGGCTGGTGGTCAGACTTTCTGGCTTCTTAATGGTTCCGTAATGGTTGCGAAAGATAGACAGATAACAGTCAGGACCTACAATGTAACATGCCTTCCGAAACACGGAGAACTAGTTATGGTATACATAGTCACCAACCCACGGATGGACCGCACAAAGTGTTGCTTAACCTGTGATCGATAGACAGGGGTTACACGATCAGTCTGGCGTCATTCTGGTATCAGTCTCAGACTGATGAAAGGCTGACGGACAAAAGACACTGTACATTTTGGACCATCAGTCCGTCAATCAACCGGTTACACGATCATTCTCCCATCATTCTGGACCAGACTGATGGAATTGACTGACGCCGCACGCTCGCACTTGGCCGGTTTTTTTTATTTATTTTTTATAGCCTTTTTATTGTCCCTCTGCTGGGCGCAGGCCTCCTCTCAAATTGAGAAGGATTGAGCGTTAATTACCGCGCTTGCTCAATGCGGGTTGGTGGTTAGATTAGGTTATAGTAAGAGTTAAATCGAGGAACACAGCCTTAGCAAACAAAACACGTCACGACCCTTCGAATCCAAGAGCACCCTTTCTTACATGCTACCAGCATTGAAACAATCTCTTTGTAAACATTAAAATTAATTGTCCCACCCTTTTGTACCTTTGTATTAATCATTAATTACGTGAGGGATGACGGGGGTAGTTTCTTTAAGTGGCTGTTGAATTTTAAACGTGGTTTTTG
The DNA here is from genome assembly GCA_002382865.2 of Heliothis virescens. Lineage (NCBI taxonomy): Eukaryota > Metazoa > Arthropoda > Insecta > Lepidoptera > Noctuidae > Heliothis > Heliothis virescens. The sequence goes on from NWSH02000150.1 coordinate 6,245,883, forward strand.
GGCTTTGTCGTACGAAAATAGCTAACGGTTGCGGTGTGAAGTTAGTACATTTGATGTGCTGTGTTGTTTTAACTTTCCTGTTTTTTTTGTGACTAGCTTCCAACAGCAGTTTCATTTCTGTGGGAGCTAGTTCCCGCACCTGGGTAAAAAGAATTCTAAGGGTCAGTTTCACAAGTTCCGGATAGAGATCTAGATAGCTATCTGATCAATTATGCCAGAGAAAAGTATTCAAAATTAAGAACATGTCTATGACACTAACTGTCAGATAACTATTTAGGACTATATCTGAGAGTTGTGAAACTAGTCGTGAATGTTTTTCTGACAACACCTTCCTGCTCTTATCCCAATTTATTTGTGGTCAGCGCAGCATGTTTTCTTCTGCCATACTCTTCTATCTGTCATCTCACAAGTAACATTCTTCCTAGCCATATCGACTTTCACACAATCCATCCACACTTTATTCTTTCTGATGTGTAAGCTGTATTACTTTTCTTATTCTTGCTCTGTTACCATGTTATATGGGGTCGGATTTATGTTTTTCGCTTCTATTGGCCTATCGCTCCGCCATACTAATATTATTTACGTCATACATTCATTCATCAATACTTTCATCTTCATAAACTTTTTCGTTTCATAATAACTGATGAGAGTGAAACCGCGAGCTGAAGCTAGTATCACACAGTATCAAACAAAAAGGTCGAAACATCATTGTAATACTTGTATAGTTTAAACTAGACCAAACCACACAGATAAGGGTTTAATTTGCAAATGAAAGCTTCAAATACAATATTTAGGTACCTACCTATATCTGCTATTTACTAAAAGTAGGTATAGATAGAATAGATAGAATTTTACATTACCACAGAGTACTATGTAGGTACAGTCGCTGAAGTTATACCTTTTTTTTTTTTTTTTTNATACAGCCTGGAAACAGACAGACGGACAAACAGACAGACAACGAAGTCTTAGTAATAGGGTCCCATTTTACCCTTTTGGTTACGGAACCCTAAAAAGTAATTCAACTTCAGTGTGTCGTAAGCTTTAGAAGCAACCCATTAGCACTTTACATCACATGAATATTTCACAGCAAATGTTTACCAATTGTCCTTTACATTACATTTATATTAGAAAACGTAACACGTACTTAACATTTTTGTGTGAACACGAAAAGTTTTGCAGCTTTAACCATGAATTATTTACGATTTTTTATGATATGATTTTATGCCGAACAAGAATATAGGGCATTTTATTAGAGGGCTTTTGTAACCTGCAGGTTTTGATTCTCTTTGCAAATGTAAGCAAGATAGAAATTAATTTTATTATTTCACACCGTTGCACGTAGGGGCGCATCAACTCAACTTAAAAATGTTTATTCAAATGGGTATTACTTTATTTTCTAGTTAACTTACTTACTTTATGTACAAACTTAAATTACTAAATTAAAATTATAATATACAAACCCAATTAAATAAAATTAATATTAGGTATCAAAAAACTCATCCGCATCGCTGTCAGCGGGAATCGTGCCCAAATGTGCTAATTCTTTGACCGAAGTATAGGCCATTATTCAAATTAGGCTGACTAACAGTACTTTTTAAACGTTAGAACATAAGACAGCCCCCAAATGCCCCTAAAAACCTTTCACCACTTTTCACTTCTTATGTGTTTTTGCTGGGAAGAAGAAGTGGCGCAACAAACTCCCCATCAAGATCTTACAAAAAAATCTATCTATACATATAATAAAACGGTAAAAATCGTGTCTGTACAGACAACAGCACATCAAGTTGTCAAATTTCTGCAGTAGATTTTCAACCTTGTCACAATGGAGGTAGGTTGATGTTCGATTGGTAAAATTTGACAGATTCGTATACGTTGACCTGCTGTCGCCTGTACATTAAATATTTTAACAAAACAAAATATGTAGGGTTATTAAGAAATGAATAAAAATTGTCTGTTTGAATGTTTGTCTGTTTGCACACGCTAATCTCAGCATCCACTGGACGGATTTTGATAAAACTCGGCAGACATATAGGTTATATATCAGTATACCTAACAACTTTTTATCCGGATGCGGGAAATAGTTCCCTCGGGAAGCGGCCGAAGCCGCTGGCAGAAGCCAGTTTTTAATAAGTGATTATTTATGCAGAACGTAATCCTAATATCATAGTGCGAACCCGAATTTGCTTACTTAGCCATCAAAATTGTGACACCTTATATTGTTTTAATGAAAAATAGAAACAAATGACGGATAATTCATTACACTCATACCATAGGAAAACTGCCATAACATTTTACAACTGCGGAATGTATATTGAATCGACAAATCCGTAAACATTTCTTGGGAAACGGCTGTGATATTAAACAACAAATGAATATTTTGATAAACAGATACTTACAGTAATTAATATTAATTCCAGGAACTGTGGAGTCAATTCAAAGTTATTTTCTATTAAACGTCCGCAATTTCTCAGAATAGTTCTATAAACAATATAAGAGAAAATTGTAACCAGTTTTTCTTACACATTTTTTATGTTTAGTTTTTATCTAACTAAATGTCGGCTTGCAACTGACTTCCGAGCACACAAATGGTACAGACGACAGCAGGTCTACCTACCCGAGCCTGTAAAATTTTACCAATCGAATATTAACCCTCCATTATTGTTATAAGGTTGAAAATCTATTGAAGAAATTTGACAGATTGTGGTAGGTCTATACCTGCGTAGTGACTCGCTAGATGTTCCGAGCCGCCAAAATCTTTGGCGACGATATATCTACAGTTCATAGTAATATTGACTTGGCTTTGTAATAAAGAGCGACCGGACCAGTGGGACATAGTTGTGTGTGACTTGTCTGTAGGCAAAGGGTTGGATAGTGTAAACAGGGGTTGTGGTGATCGGTACAGTTTGTAAGTAACTTTATTGTTTGTGTAAAGGCTATTGGCTGTTGTTTGGGTTGCCTTCAGACATCGCAGGGTGGCAACACTTGTCACGTATCTCTGCTTTCCTTTAACTTTAATAGGCAAAACATGTAAGGATTATTTTTCACTACTTAAGAGCTTATTTAGCAATTCCTCTGATTTATTATCATACACTCGTGTTTAAAAATATTTTTAACTTTAACAGTTTACTCATTGTCTTTGTTCACCATATATGTAGAGCATTTAGGTATGCAAACCTACAGTCTGCAGCGCAGACATAACATGTGTTGAAATGTCATTCTTATTTGGTTAAATCTCAGTGTTTGGTCAAACGATGTATGAACCCATACATTTGGAACCATACATTTGATGACAACAACGTCTTCAAACTAGATAATTTTCCGAGAAAAACCTACCGCGTAGTTTTAGCTGTCATCGTTTTTAGTGTCACTGGTAGTTGCACATTGTTTGCGCGGAAAAATATGGCAGAAAATGCGCTACTGTGAAAACGTTGATAGTGATCAAGATATTGTATCATTAGACTAAGGTCTTTCAAAAATTTTTCTAAAGCTTGCTCCATACAGCCTGATACAGCCTTAGAAACTTTATATTTCTATAATCTCTAAAACCATAAAACCAAGTAAAGCCACGACTTTCATTCTTAGCATCCAATATGGCGGCGCAATATACCGTTAAAAATAAAATATAAGAAGCAATGGCTAAGTAAATAATATTGTGTAATGAGAGAATTCCATTAGCTCCCACGGCGTGCAGTGGTTAGCCAAAGGTCAGCAGCTGGCCTTTTTTCCATGTTCCTTTGTGTAATTTGTGGTAATCTTATTGCTGTATTAAATATAATGTTGCGGTCACTATAATTTTTTAAACAATATATTTTCTTACTTTTCTTTTTGAAGAATTAGCGTCTGTCTAATCTTTCACGTCTTTTATCAACTAACGGCCGTTCCCAATAACCTATCTAACTCTGGATTAGCTTACCAGAGATAGGAATTTGACATTACTTGTATGGAGCTAATGTCAAAATTCTATCTCAAGTAAGCAAATCCAGAGATAGAGAGAATATTGATTTCCGCAGTAAATTGAATAGCCCAATGTAACCGGGTGTAGCTGAATACCGGTGTTTTACATGCAACGACTGCCTATCGTCATGTATATAAAGGTATCGTCATGTTCAAACCAGTAACCTAAGCAAAACGATACCTTTAGGCAAGGCTGGTGGTCAGACTTTCTGGCTTCTTAATGGTTCCGTAATGGTTGCGAAAGATAGACAGATAACAGTCAGGACCTACAATGTAACATGCCTTCCGAAACACGGAGAACTAGTTATGGTATACATAGTCACCAACCCACGGATGGACCGCACAAAGTGTTGCTTAACCTGTGATCGATAGACAGGGGTTACACGATCAGTCTGGCGTCATTCTGGTATCAGTCTCAGACTGATGAAAGGCTGACGGACAAAAGACACTGTACATTTTGGACCATCAGTCCGTCAATCAACCGGTTACACGATCATTCTCCCATCATTCTGGACCAGACTGATGGAATTGACTGACGCCGCACGCTCGCACTTGGCCGGTTTTTTTTATTTATTTTTTATAGCCTTTTTATTGTCCCTCTGCTGGGCGCAGGCCTCCTCTCAAATTGAGAAGGATTGAGCGTTAATTACCGCGCTTGCTCAATGCGGGTTGGTGGTTAGATTAGGTTATAGTAAGAGTTAAATCGAGGAACACAGCCTTAGCAAACAAAACACGTCACGACCCTTCGAATCCAAGAGCACCCTTTCTTACATGCTACCAGCATTGAAACAATCTCTTTGTAAACATTAAAATTAATTGTCCCACCCTTTTGTACCTTTGTATTAATCATTAATTACGTGAGGGATGACGGGGGTAGTTTCTTTAAGTGGCTGTTGAATTTTAAACGTGGTTTTTGGGCTTTGTCGTACGAAAATAGCTAACGGTTGCGGTGTGAAGTTAGTACATTTGATGTGCTGTGTTGTTTTAACTTTCCTGTTTTTTTTGTGACTAGCTTCCAACAGCAGTTTCATTTCTGTGGGAGCTAGTTCCCGCACCTGGGTAAAAAGAATTCTAAGGGTCAGTTTCACAAGTTCCGGATAGAGATCTAGATAGCTATCTGATCAATTATGCCAGAGAAAAGTATTCAAAATTAAGAACATGTCTATGACACTAACTGTCAGATAACTATTTAGGACTATATCTGAGAGTTGTGAAACTAGTCGTGAATGTTTTTCTGACAACACCTTCCTGCTCTTATCCCAATTTATTTGTGGTCAGCGCAGCATGTTTTCTTCTGCCATACTCTTCTATCTGTCATCTCACAAGTAACATTCTTCCTAGCCATATCGACTTTCACACAATCCATTCATACTTTATTCTTTCTGATGTGTAAGCTGTATTACTTTTCTTATTCTTGCTCTGTTACCATGTTATATGGGGTCGGATTTATGTTTTTCGCTTCTATTGGCCTATCGCTCCGCCATACTAATATTATTTACGTCATACATTCATTCATCAATACTTTCATCTTCATAAACTTTTTCGTTTCATAATAACTGATGAGAGTGAAACCGCGAGCTGAAGCTAGTATCACACAGTATCAAACAAAAAGGTCGAAACATCATTGTAATACTTGTATAGTTTAAACTAGACCAAACCACACAGATAAGGGTTTAATTTGCAAATGAAAGCTTCAAATACAATATTTAGGTACCTACCTATATCTGCTATTTACTAAAAGTAGGTATAGATAGAATAGATAGAATTTTACATTACCACAGAGTACTATGTAGGTACAGTCGCTGAAGTTATACCTTTTTTTTTTTTTTTTTTTTATCGATGGGAAATCATCAGTATGACCCCTCCCGCTGTGGGTGACAGCGGAAGGGAGTGTCAGACTTTTACTGACTAAAACCCACCGTGTTCCTTCGGGAGCCCTTTGTGTGCCAGGGCCGCGGTAACTCTTTCGAACAACCCGCAGCCCCGACGGGCTCTGGCCCTAGTGGGCCCCGCAGGGGTTTGCTGACACTCTCTGAGGAGCGCGTGGAACAACGCGCGCCGCCGACACGGGCCTGTCATCTCTTAGGAGACGGAAGGACGATGAGCCACCCGAAACTCACCGCCCACAGACCCACGCCTACGGTGGCCGGGAGTCATCTCTCGACACCCGACGCCCGTGGTGTCTACCAGGTCCACGGCAACGGCTGGGATGGCCGGTGCGGACTCGCAGCCGCTCCGCCGCCTCCTTCTCCAGCATAACTGCTTCGCAGAAGGAGGCGACGGCATCCCATTCCCTCTCGCCCCGCACCATGGCTTGAACCAGGGCTGGGCGCGAGAGGTCGCCGCCGCCAATTGCCGCTACGAGGACACGGCGGTGCCCATCCCAAGCAGGACACACCTCAACAGTGTGCTCCACCGTGTCCTCTGGACCGTCCGCGCAGTGGTGACACCCGGGCGCCACCTCCCGCCCAATGCGATGCAGGTACCTCCCGAAACATCTGTGTCCGGTGAGGACCTGCGTCATGTGGAAGGTGAGGGCGCCATGACTCCTCCCGAGCCACTCCTCAAAGAGGGGACTTACCGCCACTATTGTGGCGTGACCTGCATGGGGCTGCGATAGCCGGTCACACCATGCCACCATGAGATCGCGCCGGAGGATCGCCCGTTGCGCGACAACTTGTCGTGGCAATGGGGTTTCCCCCCGGCGCAGTGCCTCCTCGCGCCAATCATACAGGCGCGAGAGCACCCTCGCCTCTAGATCCCACGGTGGCAACCCGGCAAGAAGACCAGCCGCTTCGCGGGAGATCGTGCGGTACCCCCGGATTAGCCGGATGGCTATCACCACTGAAGTTATACCTTTATTATAAAATTGGGCGAATTCAATAATTCAGCATTAACTTGAATAAAAGTATGAATTTATTAATATCATTTGTTACTTATTAGGATTAAATATCTGTTGGATTAGTCACTTAAAGTGGACCAAATAGACTTCATGTTCCTACTTTAATCGTATAGGTAATCTCACGAATGTTTTAAACTACAATTTACAAGTATTATGTCCGCGACTGTACCCGTGAAATATATTTGAGACCAGATTTAGAATAAACAAGGTTTTCAATCCTATACTTTGAATATCGAAATCGGATCATTCTAAATTCCAATGTAAAATAATAATCATTTGAATTTAGAACATTTTCTTGTTAACAGATACGAGATACGTTATGTAATATTTTAGAAGTAGAATGAAACTTAAAAATAAAAAGTCTGCAAATTAATTTACAAGTGTCATTTTCACTAAAAATATGTATGCAATTATAAAAATGCATTTTAATAAATATGCATTAAACTCGATGGCTATTCAAATAAGTTTCGAAACTAGATTAATGTCAAGGATAGCATCCCTGACATTTCAAGTGTCAAGGAGACACGAACAACCCGTTCCCGATAGCCTCGGGAAAATTCGGGGAACTTCGGTAGAATTCGGGTTTTATCAACAGAGTTCGGGTCATAAAGTGCATTGGATCGTTTGCATTCCGAACATAGAGGTATATACTAGAGAAGCAATGGCCGCGTCGTAGCCAGACAGCTCTATCTATGTCTTAAGACATAGTTTTGTGTCATGTCAAATCAGTCATCTATCGGACGCCAACTGATTGACAGGGGGGAAAAAATGGCCGAATTCGTAGTAAAATACTGCGCTTAAAAATCACTTATCTATACAAAATTAAACGGAATTATTTTTCCTGCGTGAGCTTGTTGTTTAAATTGACTTAAAAATACTTTTAAATATATAAAATGTAAGATTTTTATACCGGGTTCAGTGTTACCACTAAGAAGGGTCGTTTGAGTTTCCCACATTTGTGGGAGATGATGATTATTTATTGAATAAGTGATTTTAAATATTTTTGTAACAATAATCACACTATAGGATGAAGATGCAGCTTGCCGTATTAAATGAGTGGAACTAATAGAACTTCCGTTTAGAAATATATGATTTAGCAAAGCGAAGTATGATTTATAATAAATAATAAGTATTCAAAATGAGATTATCTCAATAATTTCACTAATAATAAAATTCTCATTCATCCCATCAGAAATTCATGAGTAAAATATTAAATTTATATTTATCAATTATTTTTATATTTAAAAAAAATGGGTAACATTTCACATGGGTAGGCCACCCCATACCGCCATTGGAAGCTTAGATTGCCATCTTTGTCTAATCAAAGTGACAGTTATGTATTTGTGACTTGTGTGACAGAGACAGATATACGTTTTTTGTTCAAATGTCATTTGGATGTCAAAAGTTTCAAAGCTACGTCGTTGCGTCTAAAAAATGGCATCGCTTCTTACGACGCATTTGAACGAGGTTTACTTCTCTAGTATATAATGATTCCGAACGCGAAAAATAATTTGAATTTTTGTTGATGCTCGTGCAATATTTTTTCTGTTATATTTTTTCGAAGAATTCCTTTGTGTTTAGATTAAATTGCTTTATTGTAGAAGGATGGAGCTAATTAAAATTCGAATATGTTTTTTCAGTGATTTTTTATATACACAACTGAACTGACTGTGATGAAAATATGAACATCTATATAGATTTTATTGCTTCGAGCATAAAGAGCCTTGCAAGTTGCTAACAGAAAGTAATGAATAGGAAAATATCTAAGTATTTGAAAACTCCACCATTTGGTCATATCTCTGCTTATCTTTTCATCATCATTACCTATCATCATCTGCCTAGCCTTTTCCCAACTTATCTTTTACCAGTTTGTAATTTGTATGTTACAGTATTTTGTTAGTAAAATGATTATTTTATAATAAACAAACATATAAATTTAATTGTTTCATACTTCTGAGAACTGAAGGTGATTCCACCTTCTTTTTACCCGACTAGGGCGAAGCGAAAAGGAGGGTTATGATTTTGATCTAATTATTCTAGAAATAAGGACCTAATTGTGTTACACACAATTATTTTAACATTTCCAAATAGTCCGCAACCTTGCAACCTTTGTGCGTGAACACATTCTAGCTGTGGACTCGTACTGACGCGTGCATATTTTTTGTTGGAACAATTTTGGTGGAATCTTCGCCATAATATTAACCAAAGACTATCAATGAGTAAAGGTAATTAATCATGGAGATTGACAGTACATTCATGCCTAGTACAATAGCGACACCAGCACCAATATTCATTCATAACAATGGCCGCGAATTTCATTATTCTCACTCCAAGTGTTACTGGTGAGTAGCGCAGAGTTGTGAACTTATAGATGCGTACATATTTCCAAGAGTAATCATGTAGATCATGAGATAGAGTACCTAATAAGTATGATCATGTCTCTCATCTTCGCAAAGAACTCAAGTGGCTCCCTATCCGACTTCGCAGGAACACTCGTATTCTCTGTCTCCTTTTCAACATCCTACATAACCCGTCTTATCCTCCCTACTTGCGTGAGTGGTTTTCTTATGCACGTACTAATGATGCACCCTGCAGGTCGCACCTTAAATCTCTCCTTAAAGTCCTACCTCACAAAATTTTTATTTAATAATATATACAATCTTAATTTATAGACACATATCAAAATCTACGTCTATATATATTTACAAACTTAAAACTACTCTTAGATACTAAAATAAAACAAACTAAAAAACGTATATAAAAGGACATTAGTGATGTTAGGCGTCGAAGTATTCCTCCACATCACTGTCCTCCGGAAACGTGCCCAGAAGACTGGCTGCATTGCCACGTTGTATGGCAATGCTAATTCTTTCACCAAAAAATAAGCCAGCCCTCTGGTCACGTGAAGCGTCAACAAGCCTTTTAGCTAAATCCTTGAAAAGGAGGCGTGTACTTGGGCCCCATGGTCCGAGCGTTTCGACCCCAAACGGCTCGAAAGTATAGTTGCCAATAAGGTTGCTATACTTGCGCCGCTTGGTGGTCTCTGCAGAAGCAGCAGCCGCACCAGCACAGCCTGCCGTGCTAGGAAGATGCGATGGCGCCAGGGTGTCGACGCACGTTGCATCCCACACCAAGGGCCTACCCATCTTCCATGGCAACAACGTCATACCATCTGGCCTCTTTCCATCGTCACGTACCAGACCATTGGGTTCTAACACGGCTGGTACGCCGGCAGTGGAAAGAGCTACCTCACAAAACCGACTATTATTCCTATTCCTTCACCATCCATGCTGTAAGATTGTGGAACTCATTTCCGCCTAGCATACGCAATATAGAAACTATTTTTCTCTTTAAGAAACGCGTTAAAGAGCATTACCTTTCCTCGTAATGGTTATTATTTAAATATTTAATTTTATGTATTGATATATATATTTATTTATAAGTACCTATAAGCATTATGTATTTATATATGTAGATATGTTTATGTATATATACATATAAATATATTCTGTTTGTAAAGACATTTCTTTAATTCTCGCACACTATAGTCTACAGTTTTTTTCCACATACCTCCTTTCGCAGGTCTGCTGGCAGAAATTTCTTTAGAAATAAGCAGTATCTTTGTACTCAAATGTATTATGACTTTTCTTGTTGTTGTTTCCAGTGTGTACATAAATTATAAAATAAATAAGTAATAGAAGTTGGAGTACCTATTATTGGTTATTTTTATCTGAGAGATATAGTTCCATTTAGTATTTAATTATTACTTAGTTGATTACATCTATTAATTTTCTCGCTGCAGCATTTATTCTTCTTCAATTTTTTTCTGTATGACATCAACTCACTAGAGACAGTATTTCACACAATCCGTTCCTAATTTATTTCATCTCCTTCCTCTATATTTATCCTTAAATTACGAATACGTATAGGTACCTATAGGTAAACATGGTGTCAAGGCGACTAGATTATCTAACTAAATGGCATTAAAAGTTACACATTTCATATTTATAGATAGACATTAGACATGTCTAAAACGTTCTCACTCTATGGTGAACACAATGCTATGGATTCGTGAAATCAAAGCAGGAAGCAATTACACTAGTGCTGCACCGCGGGATCGATAGCTACATTCTGGGAAATCGGCCTGAGATATTCGAATATCGGGGAAAATTTACCATCTTGTTTCCGGGAATGGGGAAGCTTACACCGTGTATATCAAATGGACGAATAAGTATTACGTCGAAGTTATAACGCAGTTTATAAAAGTTCCGGTGCGTCCTACGTGTGTAATTTGGATGCGAATGCGAAGCGGTGCGAAAACAGCAAACAGTAAATTTTTTTTGAAGTTGTCAACGTGACGTTGGACGGTACGGGAAAGCACAGCGTATATCTGTCAATTCGCTTAGTATCGCTTCGCGTTCGCGCTCTACGTAGGAAGTATCCTTAAGTACACGTGGCTCGTTCTTCATATCACTAGAATTTACGCTGTTCCCATGTTGTGGTATGGTAGTGTAATGATTGTAATTAGTAGTACCTTTGAAACCTTCCTAATGATACAATATTGAGGTGCTAGAGGTTTAATAACTACCTCGTTGGTCTAGTGGTCGCACAGCGCGACTGCCGATCGCAGGTCTCGGGTTCGATTCCCGGGCCAGGCCGAAATCGCTTTGTGAGTTTTAGAAACTTTCACAAAGCAGCCTGGAGTTTGGAAGTAGGCGGTGTTACACCTCCGTGCCTGGGAGGGCACGTAAAGCCGGCGTCCTCGAATGCTACTCAGTAGCAGTCGTATATAAATCCACGTCAGAGGCCGTCAGGCGGATTTGAGAAAACTCTGACACTAGGGCTTGTCAGGTGATTAAACCTGCAGCGAGTGAGATTAGAAGAAGAAGTGGTTTAATAACAGCTATGAGTGTCGTTCGTTAAGGGATTGTTCCCGCGAGTTACCGCAGTCCAACACAAAGGGTTCCGGAAGGAACACGGTGGGTTTTAGTCATAAAAATCTGACACTCCCTTATGCTGTCACCCAGGGCGGGAGGACTATATTTTTCTTATCGAAAAAAAAAATTCTTTTTACCTTCGGTGTTTTTGGTCTGTAATCGGTCTAAACTGTAAATTATTCAAAATTTTGCAGTTAAATACTAAAATGCAACACAATTTCCCAAACGTGAGGAACCCAGTATAGGTACCTACCTATAACTTAAACGCGAACATTAAATTTGTTAAATCGAATACCGTTTTCATTAATCCCGGATTTGGTAAAGGCTTACCGACTTATGCGATTATAACAAATTATGAATAAGCAAACGGTTTCAGTAGTCGTATATTGATTTATTTACCCACACAAATGGATCTCATAGGAGTTGAGACTGGACTCCAAAATATATCTTTTATTGAATTTTTCTAAGGCTTCCTTGAGAATGACAGAAAGGACATTTATGTTGAAGGAGCCATCTTGAAATCCGTTAAATTCCCAATTTCTGTATCCTACTAATATTAGAAATGCGAAAGTCTGTAGTTTTTGCGTGAAGGAATAACAAACAAATTTAGTTACTCACGCAAAAACTACTGAACGGATTTTGATGAAACTTGGCAGTACCTATATAGCTTATATACCAGAATCACACACATGCTACTTTTAACTCGGGAGCAGGAAGTAATTCCCTGGAAAAGCGGGTAAAACCGCCGGCAGAAGCTAGTTTTGTATAAACCTGGGTTTGAATATGAAATCAGTCATCTATCCTGCGCAAGAGTGATTAAATTATTATATTAACGTTCCACGTTTTCCAAGTTATCCTTATTTTGTTCATAACAGTCCATCATAATGAAAAATAAATAGTTACCAAGAAAATGCAGGAACCCCATAGAGAGGTTATTTATACTGAGATAGCAAATAGCTGTTATGCTATTAAACGCCGCCCACAAAGCAGAATAAACTTATTTTACACGTGTACAAGATAACACGTGTATAAAGCATGCAGTTCTGTTTGTCCGTCACTGAATTTGATTTAAGCTGAACAACTGGGATATGTGTACATTTTTATTACTTAGTAACCTTTAGTTAGTTTCGCTAAATTCAATTTAAATCAACATAGGTAGATCTTTTCAGGGTCCTAACACATGTTAAATGTGTGTTAAATGTATTAAAATAACACGCGTTATTTTAAAAGCGCGTATACGCGTGCGGTTTCTGAGCGTATACGCGTGCGGTTTCTGAGCGTACCTATATGCGTTGATGCAGCGATACAGACGATAAATTATTGCGATTCCGAATCCTCCTTATACGCGCGTTGTAGTGCGTTTCACGCGATATTGAAACTGGAAACTCGCGAAATAATAAGTATTCACGGATTTAAAATAGAACGCCGTGTGCCACCTTACTTATACATTTTAATAAAAAAAATAATTTGTACAGTTCATGAATGGTTGAGTTAAAATAAAACTGGTTAAAAATGTTTTGAAATGATCTAATTCAAAATATATATCAAACATAAATATGACGGCGCCTGGCGTCGTCTGATTAAAATTATTTAGAATAGCGCCACCTAGTTTAGTTTTGGTGGACTAGAGATGGAAGTGGCGCCATCTCTGGTGTAACGCTGGTAGCATACGTTGCTTGCTGATTGGTTGTAGGCCGGTGACGCGCCTTGACGACAGCCAATCAGAGCTCAGTATTAGTTTTGCGTGACGTGCGTTGGGGGCGCTAGTGAGAGCGCGCGCACTTGTGAGATGGCTCGGTGAGAGGAGTCAGTTTGTGTTGGGAGTTTGCGTTGAGTGGTCGTAGCGTACGTTACTAAGCGGAACACCTTGTCCCCATGCTGTGTAGTATTGTAGATGTACAGTGTAAATGTGTTAACGAATTAGAAAATTGTGATAACGAATTGTTGTGTGAAATAAAACTGATTTGCTGATCAAGTGATGTCTCAACTTCCTCGCCCGCTTTACCCACGCCGTAGAACACCTTTCGGCTATCGGAGTACCGTCTACCATATCTGTTGCCGCACGCCGGGTCCCGACATCAGAAGTGGGATACGAAGGGCACAAAAATGAGGAGGAATAACGAGGCCAGCGAAAACAAACAGCTGCCTCTCATGCAGTGGAAAAACTCGTATACTCGTACTGTTGATGCAGTTGCTACTGAGCATACGTTACAAGATGTCAATATGGTAATGAAACGCTGAACGAGAGTTGAGTGCGGCGTGTAACAACCAGAAGCAGGAAGGATAAACCTGGTGAGATCGAGAGCCATCCCAGTTTTGTTTTGTGTAATTTCTTAAAAAGTCGTTAATCCTTGACGCTTGATTATGTCGACTATCTTGTCCACTTAGTAGTGAGCCACGAGAACAACGGTGTCGAACCCCCGGTCTAAGTCAAAGTCCTTGAGGGTTGTGCATGCTATAACCCCATTACGATTAAACAAGATGATGATGTAAACTATCTGTTAAAATGAGAAAGTAATGCCATCTCGATTTTGCTCTTGAGATGTACGTTCGCTTATCAAATTGGATAAGTTAATTGTCCTTAATACTTGAGCTTAGACAGAGCTTAATTATGTTGATAGCTTCAATTTCAAATAGTAGCAAGGAAGTCCAACAAGTAACAAAATAAAGCAGTTTGGTTCTTTCCTAAACTACTACTGAGTTTGTATGCTCTAATTGTGTTCAGAGTACATTGTGGTAGCAGTGTTACCTTACTGAGTGATTATATTTGTGTAAAGCTGTAAGCCAGAATGAACACAGGGTGACTTGGAAAAGTCCCGTTTGGCCTGTGTGATGTCATCGGTGACTGGGAAGAGACCTTGTGTAAAGATCTGTGGTACAGTTAATGTCATGTCTCTGCTGCTTGTGGTCCCTTAGGCATGGCCTGAAGGAGGGCACGGGCTCAACGGGAAGGGACACAATGACGCATTGATGAAATGGCAACCGTTTAGTTGTGATGCGGGTCTTGTAATTGCGAATTAAAGTTGAACTAGCAAGAGGATAAGAAGCCATAAAGTGTATCCTGAGCATTGTCATACTCGCACAAAAATTGGTGTTAAGTGGAAAATTAATAGTTTTAAAACTGTTTATTAGGGCAGCATAGCTCTAATGTTTATAGTTAAAGATGATTATCACTTATTACATGATTACGTATTTAGTAAATACAGATAAAATAAAAATTTTAATATATACAAAATAATTTCAAAAAAAGCTCCTTTCAGTGGACTGTTACTGTGCTCTCTGCTCCATAAATTTGAAAAATTATAAAAAAAAATATATAATTATGTTACTTGATAAAGGAAATTTTTCCTAAACTAGACATTTTGTTAACAAAAACAGAAATGAACAAAAAAATTGGCATTAAAATCAAGACACTCCTGCAGTCTAAAATAATGTTACTAAAAAAAACATCTATTCGATGACTATGTATTTCCACTTAATAGTTACGAAAAAAAATATTTTTTTGCTGCAGCTGAACGTTATTTATGAAACAACGTTAAATACTCAAGTTGCCGCCCCGCGCAGCATCAAGTTTGCTGTTGAACGCGCACCAATATAGTTACAGGTGATCTAGGTAAATAGTTGGCTGTGTCAAAGTTTGAGTGCTTCTTGTGTCGGTTCTTCTGAATTTCGGTAAGTATATCTATCTTATAATTTAGAGTTTTTAACATAAGTTAGAAGTAATATGTGATTTATCATTATAGCTTGTAACTGGTAACTATAACTTAAAATAATGCTTGGTAATGCGGACATTGTTACGAAAGTAAATTCGGTTGCAACATCTTTTCTGTGTGTTTTTCTTTAAAATTGTGTCACCGAAAAAATGAATGTCTACCGAATAGAATCAAATGATAATAAATTTTATCTTTTGCATCATAGTTTCGCATGAGAATATTTAACGCTAATGTATAAATTTAATGCGTACCATGATTTGATCTATGCTTTGAAGGGCGGATTGTTACATTTCAAACGCATTTTATGTTCCCTGATGGTTTTGTGGTGTTAAGTTTGTTTTGCAAGTTACTGTTTTATTTTGTGTTGTGCCTGCTTACGTCCCGATTTTTTTCCGCAGAATATGGCCAGAACCAGACAAAAAATGACTGACGACTGAAAGAAGAAAAAAAGACGCGAGCAGAAGAAATTAGCATGAGGAAATCCAGTAGCTTTTAGAAGAAAAGCGGAAGAAAGATAGAGCAGTATCTATATAAGAAAAATCGCGAAGGAAAAATTAAGATATTAAATGATTTGTCTGTTCAAACCTGAACACCAAAATAAGTGTTACCACCAAGAAGCAAGTTACATAGGGTAATCGCGGATATATGCCTACCCTTTTTATTCTAGATATATCTCCTGAACCATCATAAAGTAATACGTGTTCACATGATTTTTCATATGTGCGCTGACCTCATGCATTAAGGACATTCGGTTTTGTATGATTTTGTAGGATGACAATGTGGAGAGAAATGTAAACTGTATATTTGGAAGTATGGTGATATGATTCATAAACTGCAAACCTGGGATAATTTTGCGCCTCGCGATGCCGCGTATAGGTGTTGCTGGCCATGCCGCTATATTTTCAGCTAGGTAGCGGGATATAATGCCCCTTGGGCGGTATAGATAACCTGTTGCAAGAAACTAATATTTTATTCACACTATTACTTTTTGTTGTATTTATTATCAATTTTCAAAAGGCCAGAAAAGCAATGTTTGGTGTTTGCGTACGGTAAAAAAAACAAGTTAACACATTATCAGTCAGGTAGGGTACTTAATTAATAATAACATAATCCTCATCTAGGTAATCCCTTACCAAGAGTCATTCTAATTAGTAAAACGTTTAAAGAGAAATCCATTGGGATGAAGCTAACTAGCATACTAGTAACTAAACAGGAACAATATTAAACATTACAATTAAAACATGCTGAGCATCAATCAACTTAATTATTATAAACACTATCATTATTAAATTTGCAAAAGTTCAATCATTGGAATATAATAATAACATTTACATTTGATGTAACAATTCAGAAGAATCAATCATTCTTAGGTAAAAATTAAATCAAGATTCGAATAAAGATCAATATTATTTAGTTTTTGCCATGTCATAATCTTGATTCGCCACATTTGGTTTACAATAATGCTAATTTGCATTTTCTGCTGATAGCTGCCAGCAAATGTTTTCCTCGTGTCCGAAGTAATTAACCGTGGTTGGACGGACAGTCCTACGCTTATATTTTCGGGGCATTTTTTAATTTGAACATAAAAAAACATTTAAATATAGCCAAGGGATTATATGCCCTTAGGCCACATATCCCCAAAATTTTTCGGGGCACATATCAGATTTCGCAGGGATTACAGCCTCTTAAAAAAGTAAACAAATGCCATTAGTTAAATCATTAAAATGCAACTGAAACAATTTTACACAGTCCCACTACTTATTTTAGAAGTTAAAAATAAATAACAACCTTACTTTGTTAATCCAAAGTTATAGAGGAACGAAAAATCTACTCGCGAAGTAAAATACGCCTGCTTATCTAGTCCGCCCGCCGCATTTCTGTACTACGACCACAACCGCACGAGCTTAGCTTTTGGCCGACCGATTGTGCCAGGGCGAGCTGCATTCATATCATAAGACAATATCACACACCCAGTGCATTTTAGTATTTCACCAAATCGTTTCGAGGCGTCTATCCCCGCTTGGCGATATCCCCGCACTTACCCTATTTTATGGTCATCATCAGAGGATGCAAGATTAATACTGTCCACCAAAAATGCATAATCTTTTCGCGTGACAAAGAGAGATTATTTTTTTCTTATGCCTTAATGACACCTTATTATGTTTTTGTTGATTTGTTTTAAATTAAAGAAGGTTTATATTATTTTAATTGTAAGTTAATTTGAATTATCCATTTGATTAATTTCTTACTTAATTGCCACTTTTTAGTACATTCGGTAGACCGGCCTTATGTCTCTTTTCCGTGTCAGAACAATAAAAACGTTTTTTTTAAATAAACTTTGCTAAATTTTTACTTGATCTCAAACAACAATTTAATATCTTGTTTGACTGATATCCTTTTATTAAATAAATGTTTAATTCTTTCAAAAAAACAATAATTTTTTTTATTTTTTCTAATTTAGTCCACTGTTTTGGACAATGAACCCATCTGGTTTATCGAATTGCCATAGCTAATTGCCTCTATCATGAACTAGCTTAAGACTGACCATTACAGACTAAAAAAAAAACTTTGATTGTAAACGTAAACCAAATTTCCTAACGATAGGTTAAGGAAAATGCCAGAAGGTCATGTACCGTCAATGTGATGTAACGATGATCTTTGTCACTAACGATGGATGCTCACAATGCTTAAGTGGTTGGGAGACTGTCATTTCGTAGTCGTAGCCCGGAGAAATCAAGTCTCTCTTGGGCAACCTAAGCAGTCCGTGGGTGTGCCGTGTGCGTTTAACTCTGGCGGAGGTCCGTAGCTGTGATAGAGATCTAGCGTGTAGCCGCAGCAGGGTGTGTAACACGGGCTATCCGATGGGGGTATACGTACTGGATGTCTGTGAGAGAGCCATTTTTTTTAATTTATCGTATGGCGTTTTTGCTAACCCCCATAGGCGAATACTTTAAAATTTATAAGTCCAACCATTCAGGTTCTAGCGTTCGGTCGCGTTTGGTGTAAGATTATATATGTCCTCCTTGGGTCCGGGGTATGAATGGAGTGGGCATCGTTGTATGATGTTGTCTATTGTTGTTGCACTTGTGCGAAGGTAATTACATCGCCCGTGTCGCGTTCTCAGCCTGTTCAGGCGCCCAAAAGCTTGCGTGCACCGTTCAAAGCCGCTTGGCTTAGATACGGATCGGTGACGAGTGTTTCCGGTCCTTCCAGCAGTCCCTTAAGCTCCAACTCGCTTCTCCTGTATGTCAATGGTGTCAAAGTCGAGCCAGGGTTTGTGGCGTGAGCAAGGCCGATTCGACGATTTAAGCCATCTGTTGGCGGGTCGGTGAGTCGTATAAATCCCTGTGCCGCACTTGTAGCGCATGCTGTGACTTATTTTTTTTCAATTCTCTCTCAGGGCGTTCTCCTACGGAGGTTGTGTGTGCGCTATCGTGCTCGATAGAACCGGATAGCTCAGTAAGTGCGGGTAGATTTTATTGCGCCAATATGCACCGCATGGCGTCATTAAGCCTTGTCTACTTTCTGGGTGTGAGCGCACTTTTTCAACCATCACTGGTGCACTATATCGGCTGCTGAGTAGACTAAGAGAAAAGCCCTGTAGTAACGTAGGGCAGTCTGCTGCAGGCACCCCACGATGTTTTTATGCCACAAAGTTTTATGCAGTACTAGCCTTCTGCCCCGACTTTCGTACGCTGCGAACATGTGCTTATGCATGCTATGTTAATCGGCTCCGTCTCAAAATGAAAGATCTTAAATCTTCTTATGTCGAATTCTAAGAGCCGGCGCGAAAACAACGGGTTTGCTCGAGACGATTCGAATGTTTCAGACTTAATCAATACCATACCATTGGCATTGCATGACTGCCTTTTAGAATTATGGACAACGCATCTATCGGTAAAAATTAACACTTATCGGAGCTAGTTACGCGTGAGAGAATATGCGTACATAAAGCTTACGTGTGTAATAACTAGCCTTGCACTCGTCACTACCATATAGAAGTGCTTGCAATAAAATCGCTTAAAAACTGACGTGAGTTTCAAGACACTATCCCTCCCTGTTCACTCCCCGTTAAGGCAGATTTCCAAAAATAATTATTGGGTGTCCCTTCCTTAATCACCAAAGTAGCCAAATATTAATTTTAATCGAATTAGCTTCAAAAACTGGACGTCTGAGTTTCATACAATTTACCCCCTCCTTTTTACCCCCTTAAAGAAAGAATTTCCAAAAAAAAAATAGCCTATATGTATTCTGATATATAAAACTATATGTCTGCCAAGTCATCTAAATCCGTCCAGTTGGATCCTGAGATTAGCGTGTGCAAACAGACAAACAAACAAACAACAAACAAACAAACATTCAAACAATACAAACAACAAAATTTTTTTTTTCGGAATTCTTACTCTG
>NWSH02000150.1:6269805-6302865 GCA_002382865.2 Heliothis virescens
TGCTCTTATATACTCCCTTATGTACTGCTTCTTATAAACTCCCTTATGTACTGCTCTTATATACTCCTTACGTACTGCTCTTAGGTACTTTTCTTATATACTCCCTTATGTTCTGCTCTTATATACTCCCTTATGTACTGCTCTTATGTACTTCTGTTAATACTCTCCTATGTACTGCTCTTATGCTACTCTTTTACTATCCCTTATGTACTGCTCTTAGTACTTCTGTTATATACTCCCTTATGTACTGCTCTTATATACTGCCTTATGTACTTCTCTTATATACTCCCTTACGTACTGCTCTTATATACTCCCTCATGTACTGTACTTATATACTGCCTTATGTACTGCTCTTAGGTACTTCTCTTATATGCTCCTTATGTACTGCTTTTATGTACTGCTCTTATATACTCCCTTATGTACTGCTCTCATATACTCCCTTATGTACTGCTCTTATGTACTTCTCTTATATACTCCCTTATGTACTGCTCTTATATACTCCCTTATGTATTGGATGGCTGAGTTCAATAAAACGGACAGACGGACGGAAAGATGGACAGACAGACGGACGGACAGACCGAACACGAAGTCTTAGTAAAAGGTCCCGTTTTACCCTTTGGTACAGAATCCTAAAAAAGAAGTAAATTTATATATTTTTTTTTTAAATTAATAAAACTGACTGCCAAAAAAACTACCACATTACCACACGCTATTAAATTCCCCGCCGATTTCTAAAGCAATTTCTTTTCTTAAAAAAAATAACACCGTACAAACGTTAGTTATCAGCATTTCTGACAACTAAATTACCCCTAACTGATGTTATAAAACCTATATTCGGTGGTAAGTACCCTATCGGGGTATTTCGGCTAATTGTCGTGGTCACGTAAGAGGAAGCGTAAAAAAGAAATACAGAGCACATTTTTGTCACATTTTATTGTTTTATCGGGCCTTATCGGCGCACATTTTATTTATAGCGCTGTTAGTACTGAATTGATGTTTACTAGATAATTTAGAAAAATGTAGGAGTAGATTGGTCTGTATATAATTTCTAACAGATTTTTTGCAGTCGAATAAAAACGTGGTCTACCAGTTTTGGAAAAAAAAAATAGTGACATCTAATGCCTCGTTTTACTGGTTGCAGATAAAGTTCTAGATAGCTATCCGACTGCTAATGCCACAGAAGAGTAGTCAACGTTAAAAACATTTCTATGGCATTTTTCGTCACATTGCTGTCAAGAACGAAAATTATCTGGAACCTATGAAGTAAGGTTCATTTTTAGGTATTTCGGAAGGCACGATAACATTTTGAACATCTTTGGCAGTCGTACGAGTAGTCAGAAGCCAGAAAGTCTGACAACCAGTCTTACCAAGGGGTGCCAGGTTGCCGGGTAACTGGGTTTGGGAGGCCAGATAGGCAGTCGCTCCATGTAAAACACTGGTTCTCAGCATTCGGTTAGACTTGAAGCCGACCCCAACATAGTTGGGAAAAGGCTAAGCAGATGATGATATGAAGGTAAGGTTCATATATCTAACAAAGCGTAAGGAGAAATCGAATTTAAATTGCAATTTCAGCCTTATCTCTACCACTTGATGCAAACATTCTTCAACGGAAAACCCCCATGGTAATAAGCTGTCAATCAAAACGTCAGAAAAATTATGAGGTGCTATACTTCCACGTTAGGTATTCCGACTTGCTTCAGTATTTATCTATTACTAGCTTCTGTCAGTGGTTTCACCCGCGTCCCGTGGGAACTACTCGGCGCATCCAGATAAAAAGTAGCCTATAACCTTTCTCGATAAATGGGCTATCTAACACTGAAATAATTAAAAGCTGAAGAGTTTGTTTGTTTGAACGGGCTAATCTTAGGAACTACTGGTCCAATTTGAAAAATTATTTCAGTGATAGATAGCCCATTTATCAAGGAAGGCTATAGGCTTTTTATCCGGGTGCGCGCAGTAGTTCCCACGGGAAAGCGGGTGAAACCGCTGGCGGAAGCTAGTAAAAATATATGAAATGGTTTTCTCTAATAAAAATCACATTGGTAGCTCGTAAACGAGGGTAACATAAGTGCGGTAACAGGATACTGCAACATGTTACAGTCTGTATCATATGGCTAATTGGATCACGTTCGAGCGCTTGACGTAGGACATGTTGCGTTGTTTGTTTGTTTGTTGCGATGTCAGGCTGGTTTGGGGAAGATATTGTTTTTTGGAGTACACATAAAACAGTTGTGGTATTACATAGTATCATTACCTATTATCCCCGTTCTATACTATAGAACGTTATACTATGTACAGACAACAGCACATCAAGTTACCACAATCTGTCAAATTTCTGCAATCAATTTTGAACCTTATCACAATGGAGGTAGGTTAATGTTCGATTGGTAAAATTTGACAGATTCGTATACGTTGACCCTGTTGTCTGTACTATGAAACAGTGTAAAAATGCTATAGATTCTTTCAAGAAAAACACGTTTGTTGAATGAGAGTGCCCTAAGATATTTATATAATTCTAGTTATAAGGATTAGTCGGTACAGTGGCAAAAGAAATAGGTATATCTTCGGTGATCAGCTGTCTATCACAGTGAGATACAGCGTGGTGACAGACGGACGCACAGTTGGGTACGGAACTCGAGAAAAAAATCCTTATTAAATATCGCAGTTAGGTGACCTTTTAAGTAAGTGTGCCATATTTTTTTAATTTACTGCTATAAATAACTAAAGAGCTGAAAAAACAACGCGAAACAAACAGGGTTGGCTGTCAAACCCTTCAGCTTTGTGCGGCCGATCGTTCACTTGTTACCATGTACCAGTCCAGCGAATACTTGGGTAAGTAGTTTTAAGATACTGATATATTGGTGAATAGAAGTTTTTCTCCTGTAGTAATAGATAATGAGTCAGTATACTCAATCTTAAAACCACTGGGTTCCGCGGTATATTGGAAGGAAAGAAGACAAAGAAGCACTCTTTATGCATAAACAAAAGTTTGTGTAAATGATTATAATATATGAATAATGCCTTGCGGATTCAGTAGATTACAATAATCTTCCTCTTATATGTATTCTACTTTAAAATTAAAACGTAGTACACAAATCAACTAAAACATTCGTTAATGTTGTGAGATTTCGTTCCTAGCTTTCTCTTTCAAATCATCAAATTACCTGATTAAAATGCTATTTTTATTTATTAAAAGGGTATTAAAGGGTATTAAAAGGGTACTTAAAAAAGTACCCTTTTAATCATTCAAAAATGTTATTCACTCTCGATGTTTACTCAAAAAAGAAAGAAAGACAAAGCAATAAAGTGCTTCCACTTTCGAAAAATTCACTCCAACACAGCTAAAGCTCAATTGACATCAAACGTAGGTATTTCTGAAATCCGAGTGAAGCCGTGGCGATCCTCTAGCGCGAACATCAAAGGAATGCGCCCGCATCGCGCACAGCTGTGCTTTACGTTTAACTTTGTGATGACGTCATCACTATGACGTAGAATGAAAGGACCAGCGTTCATTGTTAGAGGCGTTATTTAAATTATAAGACTGTCTTTTGTTTTTTTGTGTAATGTTGTTTTAAGCTATAATTAAGTACAGGTTTTTGTATAACTCTATTATTTTATAATGACGATTTTTGTTACAGATTTTTAACGGACTTCCTAAAAAGGAGGAGGTTCTCAAATCGTCGGAATATTTTTGCCATTTATAGATAGCTACTACATAGTTTTAAGGGTGCTTCGGAAGGCACATTGGTCCCGGCCGCTATTTGAAGCTAGGAAACCGGTCTTACCAAGGAGTATCAGCCCGGGTAACTGGGCTGAGGGAATCAGATAAGCAGTAGCTCCATTTGACGCACTGGCATTCAGCTGCCAGCTAGACTGTAAGCCGTCACCAACATAGTTGGGGAACAGGCTAGGCAAATGATGATTCGAATTACAATTTTAGCAGTGCATGTTATAAAAAACCAATTAATCAAAATATTGATAAGTATCACCTTGACATTTTCCTAAACAATAATAATATAAAAGATAAGGTTTCCAATAAAACTAATATATTGCATGCGTCATTTGTTATCGCTAGTCAAGCCTTAAATAGGTCAAATGTATGTCGAAACCTTTGGTATTGCAATGATATGATATGATGATGGCGTCCTAGCCGATTGCCGGCCACGGCGGCTGTTTTCATATAAGGAGATCAGCCAGCTGCGCAGGACATATTATAGTGCACAAGCATTTGCGCAGACACAGGTGCACTCCCTATTCCCTCACTCTCATAACCCGATGGGACGGCAATCCAACACGATCGGAGAGAGTTCTCTCTGGTCGTGTCGGATTGCCGTATTAGGTAGGCGTAGAACCGACATTAACGTGCTCTCCGATGCACGGGTGTATCAATTACCAATTTCCAACTCCGGGCTGTTTTGTGAAAGTTTCTAAAACCCGCAAAGCGATTTCGGCCCGTCCCGGGAATCGAACCCGAGACCTCGTACAGCAGTCGGCTATGCGACAACTAGACCAACGAGCCTGTTTAGTCTCTACAATATTAGTGATACTTATGTTTTTGTATAAACAAACAAACTCTTCAACATAAATCTGCCGCAAGCCAGCCTAGTTTCCCGGCTTAGCGCACCCAATGCAACAGAGCGGGTTCAAAGCCACATTTTATCCCCAACGCATATGATGCAACAAAAACCGGCCAAGTGCGAGTTGGACTCGCACATGAAGGGTTCCGTACTACAACTAGCCAAAATACAAACATTTTTCGGACAGCAAAAAATTGCTTTCTTTTTCATACAAATGTATGAATTACAAAGTTATAATTTGAGGTTTCACACGTTTATTGTGAATTTTAGTATTTGTTGTTATAGCGGCAACGGAAATACATCATTTGTGAAAATTTCAGCTTTCTAGCTATTACGGTTATTGAGATACAGCGTGGAGACAGACAGACAACGAAGTCTTAGTAATAGGGTTTTTGCCCTTTGGTTACGAAAGCCTAAAAAGCAACAAAATCTTTCTTCTTTATTGTGTTAAGTAGTACAGAAAACAGCAGGTCAACGTATACGAATCTGTCAAATTTTTTCAATCAAATATTAACCTACCGCCATTGTGATAAGGTTGAAAATCTATTGCAGAAATTTGACAGATTGTGGCAACTTGATGTGCTGTTGTTTGCCCTTTGGGTATGGAACCCTAAAAACTGCATAGTGCACATTCGTGTCACGACTGAGCAATTTAGTTGACTCTGTAAAGCTGGTGTGACCTGACCTTCAACTGTCTTACTGACGGATACAAATGGTGGTACAGCTTGAGCATCACGAAGGTCGAAGGTCATGGATAAGTTTGGTTGGTTGTGTTTGTTTTGGAAATGTGGCTCATATATTTCTTTTATACAGGGTTAAAAAAATACAAAATGATAAAATAAGGTATTGAAAATATTATGTCCGAAGTATTTCAGAGCCTAGTATTCATCAAAACTAACAGCAAAAAACCGGCCAAGTGCGAGTCGGACTCGCGCACGAAGGGTTCCGTTCCATTATCTATGAAAAATAAACGTACCTACAAAAAAAAACTTTGTTTTTCATACAAATATATGAATAACAAAATTATAGTTTGCGGTTACTGAAAAAGTGCTATAACTCAAAAACTACTGACTGTATTTCGTTCAAACTAATTTTGGTTGATAGTTTTTATTAAGATCTATAACATATATTTTTTTTAGATTTTTCACTTTGGTAGTTTAGAAATTACAGGGGGGGGACACACATTTTAGCACTTTGAAAGTGTCTTACTCTAAAATGATTGACTTTGAGAAAAAATGGTTTTAGGAACTTCAAGTTCATTTTTAAAGACCTATCTATAGACACCCCACAAGTATAGGTTAGATGAAAAAATTTTTTTTTGTTTCGGTTCCATGTATGGGGAGCCCCCCTCTAATATTATATTTTTTTATTTTTTGCATAAGAATCGTAAAGCGGTTAATGTAATACATCTAATTACCGAGTTTGAATTGTGTAGTCTTAATAGTTTTGGAATAAAGTGGCTGTGACATACGGACGGACGGACAGACAGACAGACAGACAGACAGACAGACAGACATGACGAATCTATAAGGGTTCCGTTTTTCGCCATTCGGCTACGGAACCCTAAAAAGCAAAAAAATTCTTCCCGTTAATAAATAGTTTCTTTGTTATGACTGTAGTATATGATATAATTTTACTGAAATAAACTGCTATTCTATATTTTAAACAAATAAACAAGCTAATAGATTTCTATTAAATTGTATGAACATACTACTTTAGAAAAAAAGATCGTGAATAGGTATTTTAAACGCTTACAAAATGTATAAACGTCATGTTAATAAATTTGAACTGAGGAAAATATACGGAATGTCCTAAAGTATAAGCTCAAGTTACTACCATAAACTTGAGTATTCCAGTAAAACTGTCATAATTTCAGACCCTAATTTGGTTCGTAACCTATTTCCAAAGCAATCGATTACCTACAGGGGCAGGCTATAAATTTATTCCTATACCTTTATTACCAGTTAAACTGAAATTCATAAAAATATTGCCTTCTTATTGGAATTTATCACTATACTTCTCACCCGAATATCAATTTGTTTTTATTTTAATTTATTAGGTTGTTTTGTACAGAATAATAGCGTTTTCACGCTAGCTTTTTGTCGCACCAGTAGTATGCTTGTCGCTCGGAAAAACTAAGCAAAAGATACGCTAATGTGAAAGCGTTGTAAGATGTTGGAATTGGCTGTCGTCTATGCGTTACTAGTGCAGAGGCACCGCGGCGTGTAGGCGGTCGTTTACGCGCCGCGCCGCCGCTGTGCCGCTGTATTTAGTCTCGCTTGGATTTGTATGAACCCTTACACACGGCGGTGGCGGCGAGTTTGTGTGCCACAGCGGTAGCGGCGGACGAGTGACGTGTGTAAGGATTCATACAAATCCAAGGATTACTAGTGCAGCGTCACCGCGGCGGTGCCGCTGCCGCTAGAGCGTAATGTATAAACGCTCTTTGAGAGCTCATTTTACTGAGGAAGGTACCTATGTAATTTTTACCCTGGCACGCGAATAGGTTTCCACGGCTCTCGGTTTTAATACTTGTATAGACCTATATGTAGAAATCCTATGTGGCCAGTATCCTTCAAAAATATTCTAAAACGCGCCAAAAATCAACACACAAACTGTCTAATGAATTCAATCTTTAACCTCTTCCTTGATAAGCTAATATCTAATAATAAAACGGATCAAGAGAACAGATTGTTTGTACAAAACTTAATATCGGATTCCTTAGACATTCCCTTTCATTTAACTCAAACTTTGTAATCGTACTTCGAATATTTCGTTAAGTCATCAAAGAAATATCTGATTCGAGTGAATTTGTGTTGGAAATCCGATGCTAGGGTGAATCTACAGAAAATATTATTTTAACATTGAAGCATTATCCCTAAGAATAGTGTGTACTTATAAAATTCAAGTGCAGTGCGATGCGCGCTCGAGAACGGTCGCGTTTTCGCTGCACAGTACGAATATTATATTCGCGTTTTGCGCGGCAATAGCCGCTGCCCGTCTTAGTCGCGATGAGTTCTAAACCACTCATCGCCAACGAAGTTTTGGCATTTATTAACCATGCCATCGATTATATGGATGAGGTCAGCATAGTGCAGATCTGCAGATCAGCCTACAAAGAGGAGGAGGTTTGCAGTGCCAAGCTGATGCTCTTCCAGTCGCTCGGACAACTCGAGCAGATGCCATCCCGCCGAAGGGACGGTGGCGACAAGAGCCTGCAGGATATCATCTCCCTGCTGAAGAGGACAGATCCTGATGACGTGCCTGAATTCGTGGCGAAGGACTTGCATAAGTTGCCTCCTGTCACGTTCGATCACGTCGATGTCACCAGGTTGTTGAAAGATATAACGTGTCTAAAGGCAAGCCTGGAAGATATGAAGTCCAAGATGGAAGCTTCACAGGTAACCATCAGTGACCTCCGTGGTGAAGTGGCGTTGTTGCGCAACGCTATTTCTATAAGTGGGTCATTGGACATGAACAACGTTAATACTCGTCGCGGGGCGCAAAATGCGTCCGTCATCAGTTTCGAGTCGGCGAATTCGAGTGCGTCACCGGTCGCCGATGTCGCTGACGATGCACGCCGCCCCGCCGCCGCCGCTGTGTCGACACCTGCGGCCGAGGCTTGCGTAGGAACATCGACCCCTAAACGCGCCTACGCAGCAGTAGCAGCCACCAACAAGCCCGCTGTGACGCAAACAAAGCGGACCAAAGATAAAGGGGGTAAACAAACCCGTGGCAAATCACAGCCACCGACTAGTCCGAAGAAGGACACGTGCGACAAGGATGGCTTCATAAAAGTAGAAAGGAGAAAAAAGAGGCCACCTTGTAGGAATCAGTGCGGTACCGCACAAACTGGACCCAACATCCTGCTGCGTCCTGCAGTACCAACGACGCAGCTGTACGTGTCCCGTCTACATCACACCACGACGGTGGAGCAGATCGTGGAGTATGTCCGGTCCAAGACCAACTGGACCTTGAGGGTGGAGAAGTTGGAGTCGCGCCACAACACGAACTTCAAGTCGTTCATGGTGCGAGTTCCAACTCATCACTTCGAGACCTTCCTCAAGGAAGAGTTCTGGCCGAAGGGTGTCGTCTACCGGAGATTCCGAGGACGGCTACGCGACACCACGCAGCGTAACACGACGCCGACGCTTCGTGTGCATTAGTTTTAAGTTGTTTTATATAAATATGTAATAGTATATAATTTTATGTTATAATATTTATGTATTGTATTTTATGGGCCTTAGATGCCTGAGATAAATAAATAAATAAATAAAAAAAAAAATAAAAAAATAAAGTTATAATACGATTATACCATGACTAGCTGTCGCATAGCCGACGGCTGAGCACGAGGTCTCGGGTTCGATTCCCGGGGCGGGCCGAAATCGCTTTGTGGGTTTTAGAAACTTTCACAAAGCAGCCCGGAGTTTGGAAGTTGGTGATTAATACCTACACCCGTACATCGGAGAGCACTTTAATGTCGGTTCTGCGCCTGATCTCTCTCCGGTCGTGTCGGATTGCCGTCCCATCGGGTTATGAGAGTGAATAGGGAGTGCACCTACCTGTGTCTGCGCAAATGATTGTGCACTATAATATGTCCTGCGCAGCTGGCTGATCTCCTAATATGAGAACAGCCGCCGTGGCCGATAATCGGCTAGGACGCCACCATCATCATACCCAATGACACTATTGACAAACAGTGTCTACCTAGAAGAGTATCTATCATTTTATACTGTTACAAGGTAAGAATCTACACAAATACCAACAAATTAAGTAAAGAAATCGTGACCGAGACCTTGGCGTAAATAATGATGTTTCATTAATTAACATTAATCGTCATTAGTTCACCCTGTATATGGACCTTTTCCTTAATCACTTTCAGTCAGTCAGTACATAGCATAATGAACTGTATGTCAATTGTATAACGTAGGTACAGACGGCAGCACATCAAGTTACCACAATCTGTCAAATTTCTGCAATAGATTTTCAACCTTATCATAATGGTGGAAGGTTAATGTTCGAATGGTGAAATTTGACAGATTCGTATAGGTTGACCTGTGGTCGTCTGTGCATACAAACCAAAAAAACCGGCCAAGTTCTCCGTTCCGTAGGATTATCTATGAAATCCCTTATCTATTAGGTACCTACACCTAGTTTTAACCTTTGGGTACGGAATCTAATAAGATTTCGTGTTTTCCGCGGAATCCTCGCGCATTCTTGCGAATTGTCGTAGCTACTGGTGGTACCGTCGTGGAATATGCGGGAAGTGACGAGACTCAGTCGATTTGAGATATGTAACAGTACGCGAGAATTCCAGAGAATTTGCGCGGTTCCTTTCAGGAAGAAAATCAAAAAGAATGACAGATGACACCCTGTCATTCTTTTTGTTTTTCGATGGCGTGACATTTCAAACTGGATTCAATATTTTCTTTTGACTGTTATACAACCTAGAATGTACATATGTACAGACAACCACAATCTGTCAAATTTCTGCAATAGATTTTCAACCTTATCACAATAGAGGTAGGTTGATGTTCGATTGGTAAAATTTTACAGATTCGTATACGTTGACCTGCTGTTGTCTGTACCATGCAATGCGCACGTATAGGTATTGCCATCATAAATTGTTAAGTTTTCCACTTTTGCACAAAATTTGTTACCAGAACAAATGGAAAAATAAACTCCTTTCGTCGTTAACAAAGAGGTCTAAAAATAACGCGATTCCAGGCCTTCACGATTTATGTAGCACAAAAACTAGAGATAGACATAAAATGAATGGCGTTGCTATTGTGATGAAAGTTGCGACGTTATCGCGACTCGAAATTATAATAAATTTTGTTGGCTTTGAGCATTCAACCTACTGGAGGCGCCATTCCAGTCTACCCCTTTTAGTAGAGGAGAAAGACGCGGCAGTCATAATGTTTGTACAGGCGCCAGCAAATCAACCTACTACAATTTGTCAAAGGAGAAACTTAAAATTAATAGGTACAAACTTGGACCTGGCGTTACAGGGCTGGAATTTGGCCATAAGTTAGAGTATCTAGGAAGGTTTCAAGAGCCTGAGTATCACGTCTCCGAGAAATGGCCAAATTGGTAAAATCGGACAAAGTTATATTTTAGGTTATGTTTGTGTTCAACATTTCCGATATATGTTGTCTTTTGTATAATTAGATGGCGTTGCCGTGTTTAAAAGCGAGCTATGGTTTCGTTACAGAGCTTAGTATAATTGCATTTTATAAATAATATTAAAAGAAAAGTCTTGCTATCATGAAGAGTGTTTGTTTTATCATTGGTTCCTAAGTAAATAGGGCGGATACTAGACAGTTTGAATGAATTATTTTCATGCATTCCGATACTTTGAGTATTGCCTTGCGGGCGCCGCGCGCGGCCCGAGCGAGCCTTGAGCCGCGCGCGACTGTCGTCTTTGTAGTAAGTGGCCTAGAATATATACGCGTATGTGCAGAATCGAATTAGGTATTTTCTACACTTGGCCATTGCTTATAAGGATAAGTTTTAAATAGGTACTACCTTAATGTGCTTAAAGTGCTTTGAAAACGTCAAGACACTTAAAATTTTGTACTGCACTTTTGTGAGAAGCCAGCTGGAGTATGCATCTCAGATATGGAACCCGCGTTACAATAAGTACATAGACCGCATTGAAAACATACAAAAACGATTTATTAAATTTCTTTGTTTTCATCAAAAGGTTCCATACCATTCGAACGATTATTTACAACTCTGTAAAAAATACCATCTTTTGCCACTTGAATACCGACGTGAAATTGCTGATTGCCTGTTTCTGTTAAAAATACTAAGTAATAACATCGACAGCCCAGAACTATTATCAAAATTTTATTTTAATGTACCAGGTAAATTACTTCGTTTCAATCCGCCCTTATGTGTACCTCTTACCTATACGAACTATAGGCAGAACAGTTTTATTGTGCGAGCGAGTAAGCAGTTCAATATGATATGTAAGCAGCATGATTTGGATCCTTTCACAACAGGTGTGACATCAGCCAGAAGGTGTTTGAGCCTCAATTTTTTCAAATAGCCTGCGAACTGTACTTATTACCCTTTCTTCATAATTAAAAATTCTAAGTTAGCCGCAGACAAAACAAATATTTGTTAATTATAATTTTCTAAAGCTTTGTGTCTAATACTATTCTGTAAAAAGATAACACGTTACTTACTTATATTACTCATTATAATACTTCAAAGACTTTATATTAAAAAAAAAAATCTGCATGTGTTCACATAACCACTAATTTCTATAGTCTATCTCTATAAGTGAGGACTTGTAATTGGCTTTATGTTGTCTATGATATCTCTATTTTGTTAAGTTTTTATATAGCTGTAAGTCTTCCATAGTGTAATAAATAAATAATAAATAAATAAATAATTACGGAAAATAGACGATTATTTTGGTACATATCACATTCGTGTAGCGCCAAAAATGGTTTTGAGGCCCAGAATTAGGTTTCTCCTTTCTTCAAATGATTTTCAACCTTATCATAGTAAAGGTAGGTTAAAGTACATTAATGCTAGTGTTTCGCCGTCGCACAATGATGTGCTCGTAAGCCTTGTAATTTGGCACACTTGCGAATAGAGATTCCAGTTGGTTATACGCTCAAAGTCTAGAGAAGAATGGCATGAAGCAATCAGTTTTACTCCGCATTTTTGTGCTAAGAAATCAAAATTATGTTAACACAGTAATGCGGTTTTCTATAGCCTAAAGACGTCTAATGATTTTACTGAGGAAACGTACCACATAGAAAAAAAAAGTAAGTACGTAATCTATACTAATATTATAAAACTGAAGAGTTTGTTTGAACGCACTAATCTCAATAACTACTGGACCGATTTGAAAAATTCTTTCAGTGTCAGATAGCCCATTTATTGAGGAAGACTATAGGCTACTTTTTATCCGGGTACGCCGAGTAGTAACCACGGGACGCGGGTGAAACCGCTGGCAGTAGCTAGTAAATAATAAAGTAAGTAATTAAAGTAGGAAAAGCACTTGTTACAATTACTTTGAAGTCTCCAAGTTAAAAAAAACAAAAGAACTAAAATCTCAAGTTCCTCAATACTTATGTATGGCTTCACTCTTCCAAGAAATTGAAGTATTTAATCTCCTTTGTCCGAGTTGCAACCAAAGCAACCGACCTTGTTTACCTGCGCCCTAGTTTCCGCAACCCCAATGAACTTAGAAAGGAATCCGTAGTAAGGATTTGTAGCATTTCATACAGGGTAGCCTGTGAATAAATAGTTAAAATGTAACGGTTATATTTGCCTAGCTTTTCCCAACTATGTTGCGGTCGACTTCCAGTCTAACCGGACGCAGCTGATAAACAGTGTTTTGCATGGAGCGACTGCCTGTCTGACTTCCACAACCTAGTTACTCTGGCAACCCGATATCCATTGGTAAGGCTGGTTGTCAGACTTTCTGGTTTCTGACTACCCGTAACGACTGCTAAAGATAGTCAAATGACAGCCAGGACCCACCAGTTTATCGTGCCTTCTTTCAAAAAGATAACTTACCTACTGATATATTAAACCAACAAAAAAATACTTATTGCGCACTGGTTAAAAAATAATCCTTTACGTAGTATACTAAAATTCTAAAGCTGAAGAGTTTGTTTCTTTATTTTAAACGCGCTAATCTACTGGTCCGATTTGAAAAATTATTTCACTATTATATAGCCCATTTATCGAGGAAGGCTATATATAGGCTACTTTTTATTCGGGTGCGCCGAGTAGTTCCCACGGGACGCGGGTGAAACCGCTGGCAGAAGCTATACTAATATTATAGAGCTGAAGAGTTTGTTTGTTTGTTTGAACGCGCTAATCCCTGAGATTACTGGTGATACGATTTGAAAAATCATTGAAGTGTTAGATAGCACATTTATCGAGGAAGGTTACAGGTATTTTATCCAGGTGCGCAAATGTAGTAGTTCTCAAAGCATACAGGTGGAACCACTGGTTTTACCAGAAGGGAGCCGGGGCGAATCAATAGTTAATTTTAAAAGAACAATGATGTCCTAATGGAAATGTCAAAAGCAGGAAAATTTCGCCATATTGAACTGTGTAAGTTCTTTTCATTAATATTGTATTGTTCCAATAATTGAACAGAGAAATGGAATCGGAAAAATATATTTTTCATTCGAAAAAATCTGATGGTTTCTGTTGAAAAAATCTAAATGATTTCTATAAATATTCCTTTTTTATCATTAAGAATCTTTTGGCATTTTCTGCCAAATTAGAAATGAGATAAAATAGGTAGTTTTAGCGCTAAACCTTAACAGATAAATGCACTTACATCTATACAGCCTGAATATCTGCATCGACAGCTGAAATTAAGAAAATAATTATGATTATGATACTTATGCACTTTTAATCTATTAATAGGCTTATACCGTGAACACCACTTTCGGCAGCCGGATAAAACTAACACCAAATTGAAACAAACTCGAGTTGGTTTCAATTTATAAGATTAGTATATAAATAATTGTAATGTATTTCTAACTTTTCTATATATGCTACAGAACCCTTGTTCTGTCTCTTAGCTTATCAATGAGTGACATTTGCAATTCACAGATCGATATTCGGATATCTAATAACAAGATTATTTTGTTGCTGACATTTTATTTAGGTCACAGCTTATCTGATTATAGGATTTCATTACTTATTATATTATCGATCTGTTTTAGATCGATTATATAATAAACCTACGAACGAATAAGTTAGGCATTCTACAAATATACTTATTATTTAACAGTTTGACAGTTTATCTACACAGTTGATTAGACAAGAAGAAACATATAAAAATCAAGTCCAAAGGCACTGCTTATTTCTTAAGAAATCTCTTCCAGTAGGCTCGCCATCGGAGAGTTAGAATAAAAATTCAAAAGTTCAAACACTGCAAACTTTTATAGTACGTTGATAGTTTTTGCGGGCTGTCAATCAAGGATATATGGGTACATATGTAGTTATGCGCACATTACAACGATTAGGATGAGGTTTTTTTTGTCGGTGGAAAATTATCAGATGACCCCTCCCGCTGTGGGTGACAGTGTGAGGTAGTGTCAGACTTTTACTGACTTAAACCCACCGTGTTCCTCCTGGAGCCTTTTGTGTGCCAGGGCGGCGGTAACTCTTTCGAAGAACCCGCAGCCCCGGCAGGTTCTGAGCTCCAGAGAGCATGAGGTGACATTCAAACGAAACTTTAGGTCATTTAGAAATCGACTCTTCACAACGCTTTTACATCAGTGGGTGTCGTCTTCATCCTCTATATTAGTGGCCTTATTATGGACTGATAAGGAAAAATTTAAGTGTCTTTATCAAAATTCATCATTTACCGGAATGAAAAGCTAAAAAGTATAAAACAGGCCTCAAAATTCCTCCAGGGAAAATAGAATGAATCACTTATATAGGTCTTAAGAATATCGTGTTCAAGAAAAACAACATTATAGGCACATAAAGCTAGCCTGAAGAAATATTTGTTTTGCTGGCAGCGGCTTAGGATCTCCTTAGAGGAGAGGAGCCCCAGGGAAATAAGCAGCAGGCCGAATACCTGGCTATCCATTCGTAAGTATATCTACTTTAATATTTTGAAGTAGATTCTTTTTATTTGTTAAGAAATTGTAGTTGAATTTTTGAAATAGAGCAAGGTTTGTTGATGAGAGTAGATTGTAAGAATTTTTTTTTTCCTAAAGATTTTTAGCAGAATTTATTGTACCTTAGAATAAGATTAAAGCTTTTTTAAAGTAAAATAGCAACTTATAATTAACTAGCTTCTGTCAGAAGTTTCATGCGTTTCTCGAGGAATCTACTTTCAGCACCCGAGTAAAAAGTTGCCTATACAAATTCTTAATAGGAAGTAGGTACCTACCTAATACTTATCATCATCTGCCTAGCCTTTTCCCAACTACGTTAGGGTCGGCTACCAGTTTAGCCGGATGCAGCTGAGAACCAGTGTTTTACATATAGCGACTGCCTGTCTGACCTCCACAACCCAGTTACTCGGGCAACCTGGCACCCTTGGCAAGACTGGTTGTCAGACTTTCTGGCTTCTGCTCACCGTTACGACGCCAAAGATGTTCAAATGACAGCCGGGAACCACCAGTTATCGTGCCCTCCGAAACATGGAAGAAACTCGTAAGATGGTCACCCATCCACGGACCGACCGCGCCAAGCTTTGCTTAACCATATGATCGATCGATCCGCGCGGGTTAGACTTAGCCACGAGGTCTTCACTTAGAGTAGGTAAAACTTATACTGTCCTGAAATGTCTGTAGGACCATTAAATAGACCACTAAATAGACTACAAATGTATCAAATTAATTTCTTTATAGCTATACAACCCGTAACTTCACGAAACGATGATTATACATTAATGTAATTCCTTATACCTATATTGGTAACAATAGCCATATAACCATAAAGAAAATTCATTCTAATAATGATTTCCACCAAAAATGATTGATGGTATGTCGCGAAACTATGGGGTGACTTATGAATAAAACTAGAGTATATAAAGACCATTTTATCAAGACCCGTCTCCCTGTTTCCATTCCTTGAAAGCTAGGGTCAAGATAAAATGGTCGTCTATTTTATGATGACCTATATACCTGTGTCAAATGGTTCTAGAGAGGGGTCAAGTTATACTGGATTATTGTAGGTTCGACCTTGGTTGTGGAAGCTCTATAATATATATAGATTATGTAGAAGAGATTCCGGGGTCACGGCTTAGCGGTCAATGACCTTGCTCAGAGGGCTGGTGTCTATTAATAAGCGATTTTGCTTTAGTTTTTGTAGACTACAGATTTATATTGCTTACGAACTAAATAAGGTGAGTATTCATAATAGTTTGTTTGTTTGGCATGTCAGTATATTTTTTGCTGTAATGTTCCTAAACAACAACATGTTGCGAGGAAGGTTTTGAGCATGAATGTAGATGGATATTATGGAAGGTGAAGGCCAAAGAAACGATGGATGGATTGTGTGAAAGTCGATATGGTTAGGAAGAATGTTACGTGTGAAATGACGGCAGATAGAAGAGTAGGTGTGAAAGAAGAAAAAATGCTGCAGTGACCACAAATAAATTGGGATAAGGGCTAGAAGATGATAAAAAGTTTGGCGAGAATTATACTGCTATTGTTTGCTATATATACACAAGCAATTACATAGGTATAGTTGCAACGCCTAATCTGGTCCCAGTTTAGCCCTAAAAAATCAGTCAAGTCGAGCAGAAAAAAAGCGGCACGGCCGTACCATCCTTTTCTCGAAGCAATTCGGGCTATTTTCGACTCCCCTATAATTTTACATTTTTCAACTCCGCAAAATAAACAGATGAATACTGCATAGACTCTAACGAGACAGTATTGTTGTATTGTTTGGTTATAATTAAAGAGCCGGATTCTGAAGACAAAGGTTCCATTGAAGACGTAGACTTTTCATTGGGAACCTCTTTTGTTTCAGGTGGGAAGCGGGCGTCGTAGACTGCGATTCTGATTGCACGGTGCGGTTTTATTTATACTTCTGTATAATTATGGTGGTCTGTTTGTTAGGTTTTAGATCATTATTTAATCTATACTATTATTATAAAGCTGAAGAGTTTGTTTGTTTGAACGCACTAATCTCAGGAACTACTGGTTCGATTTGGAAAATTCTTTCAGTGTTAGATAGTCCATTTATCGAGGAAGGCTATCTTTTATCCGGGTGCGATTATAAAGTTATGATGAAATATATTTAAGTTCATCTCAAAAGAGAGAAGCCATGAAATGACTATGTCTACAGTCTGGAAATACAGTCCTCTGTGTGCAGGGACAAGCCAAAGAGACTTAAGTCTATAAGTATTTACGTTATTCTTTAATTAGCTTAAACTGTTTAGGGACCATAATAAGTTCAAAAAATCTCTTAGCTTTCTTATGCATTTAAATTATAACACAATGTAGGTACTCTTTAAGGTATCATAATCTGACAAGGACTAGGGACACAAAAAACGGTAGAAGGTAGTTATGATGATGATGATGATGGCCTCCTAGCCGATTATCGGCCACGGCGGGTGTTCTCATATAAGGAGATCAGCCAGCTGCGCAGGACATATTTATTATAGTGCACAAGCATTTGCGCAGACACAGGTGCACTCCCTATTCCCTCACTCTCATAACCCGATGGGACGGCAATCCGACACGATCGGTGAGAGATTAGAAGCTTACACATTATATAGCGAATAGGTACTAGCTATATCCTACGGTTCCATCTAATCCCGAAAGAACCACCTCCCACACCCGGATAGAAAGTAGCCTACATATATCCATTCTTTGTCTCTAGATTAACCGTGTACCAATTTTCTTTCAAATCGATTCAGTAGTTTTGGCGAACATTCAACAGACAGATAAAGTTACTTATAATATTAGTAAAGATAAACTCTATTACACAGATATTAGTTCAGAGAATATATTCGTGTAATACCCTAGAGACAATAAATGTTCATTATATGTAATTAGCGAAGTCAGAAAAGCCGTAGAGACTATTTACTTAGCTCAACATTTAATTATACCGACCGATGCGAAGCTCAAGAAAAGACAAGTTTATACTCTGTTAAAAGAATATGTTATCTGTTAATATGTTAGAATATGTTAAGAAGAGCTCGCTAAGTCAAAGCCGCGCGGATCGACCGATCATAAGGTTAAGCAACGCTTGACGCGGTCGGTCCGTGGATGGGTGACCATTTTGTCATGACGAGTTCCGTGTTTTGGAAGGCACGGTAAACTGGTGGGTCCCGGCTGTCATTTGAACATCTTTAAGCAGTCGTACGGTAATCAGAAGCCGGAAAGTCTGACCAACCGTCTTAACCAAGGGGCCCAGGTTGCCCGGTAACTGGGTTGTGGAGGTCAGCAGTCGCTCTATGTAAAACACTGGTTCTCAGCTGCATCCGGTTAGACTGGAAGCCGACCCCAACATAGTTGAGAAAAGGCTAGGCAGATGATGAAAAAAACATGTTAACGTTTATATCAACTAGTTTTCGGCCACGATTTTGTCTGCAGGGAATAATTATTTACCTACTACTAATATTACAAATGTGAAGTTTATAAGGATGTATCCCTTTCACGAAGAATTACTGGACGGATTTTGATGAAACTTGGCAGTAATATAGCTTGCTAAGAATAATCTATGAGGTATTTTGTATCCAGCTACAGGAATTATGTAGTTCCTTCGGTGAGCGGGTGAAACCACTGGCGAATGCTAGTATAGTATAAGTCTAAACCGGTTTTGCCGTTTTTGCTGTTTTTGCCTGAAAGCGCAAAGACAAATTAGTAAACTTGCTTTCGTGTTTGATTTTGCACTCAATAAAAGCCAAAATTTTGAGCTCTTTAGGCTCTTCATCTCTTTAATTTGAATTTCAATAAACGAAAATCATAATTGTGGTGATTCATATTTAAACGTATGTTCATTATGTTAATATTTATTTAAGCAATCACAGTATTTTTTCTTACTAGTCTTTCCGACGTCCCAAAAAATAGGAGGCTCTAATTTTGGATGTTTAGGTACATTTTAAAGAAATAATCATAGTCATTCCGCTTTCTACTCTCTGTAATTTTTAACCGACGTCCCAAAAAATAGGAGGTTCATAATTCCGAATGTTTACATTTTTAAGACTTCTTAAGTATTAAGCAGGTAAGTATGTATATGATGATGATGGCGTCCCAGCCGATTGCCGGCCACGGCGGCTGTTCTCATATACGGAGATCAGCCTGCTGCGCCAGCCAGGGCATATTATAGTGCACAAGCATTTGCGCAGACACAGGTGCATTCCCTATTCCCTCACTCTCATAACCCGATGGCAAGGCAATCCGACACGACCGCAGAGAGGTCAGGCGCAGGACCGACATTAACGTACTCTCCGATGCATGGGTGTATCAATCACCAACTTCCAACTCCGGGCTGCTTTGTGAAAGTTTCTGAAACCCACAAAGCGATTTCGGCCCGTCCCGGAATCGAACCCGAGACCTCGTGCTCAGCAGTTGGTTATGCGACCACTAGACCAACGAGGCAGTTAAGTATATAAGATAATACGTACTATGAATATTAAACACTTTCCTAAAACACGATCCACACTATGTTACGAATAAAACAAAACACTACCCTCAAGTATTATATACCCGACAAGGGCCTACATTATGATCGTCTATTATTTTACCCCTCAGAGGTCGATCATGTTTACACAGGTTCAAAGAACAATCTGTTGATATTACCACGTGTTTACGAAAACTAAACGTGATCTTATCATTTTACGTTATTTTACATAACTTAGATGAAGTTTCGAGGATGTATGCTTTGGAAAAAGATTAATATTAAGGATATACCTATCAATCTATCCGAAGAGATTAAATTTTCACGTAGGCTTCATTTAGATTATGTATTTCAATCTCTCATCAGAAAAAAATGGATTGATAGGTTATAGAAATCGGACATTAGTTAATTTATTTTATTAATTAGAAGAGTTTCTTTATTTCTTAGTTTGAATGAGCTAATCTCAGAAACTACGGATGAGATTTGAAAAAATATTTCAATGTTGGATAAGCCATTTATCGAAGAAGGCTATAGGCTACTTTTTATTTGTAATTCCCACGAAAAGCGGGAACAGCTAATAGAAACTAGCTTCAAATTTTCAAAAAAACTTTGAAATCTAATCCTTAGTAGTTTTTTCATGTGCAGTAATTCTTTTGTTTATTTTCTAAGGCAGTATTTCTATAGTTGCATCTAGCTCTCGACTTGTAAAAGGCACGAGGTTAGAGCATTCATTCGGAAAAGTGCACTATATAAAGAACTTTCAAATAACTTCGGTATTGAATGGTTTATCCACTTTCCCGTGCTTGTATTACAAGATATTTTTCTTGGAAGAACTCATTGAAAATGTCCCTTTACGCACTTCTCTTATTTTCTAACTAGTGGTTTGACCCGGCTGCGCCCGGGGTATCAATCGACATCATGCTACTATTTTGATATGGTAAAACCCATATTAAATCCGCGCGTCAATATTTAAGTTTATTGTGAACAGTAAGTACAGACGACAGCACATCAAGTTACCACAATCTGACAAATTTCTTCAGTAGATTTACAACTTTATCACAATGGAGGTAGGCTAATGTTTGACTGGTAAAATTTGACAGATTCGTTTACGTTGACCTGATTATCTAATGATTTCCCACCTCAAAAAGGTACAGGTACTCGGAAGTCAGTATAGCACATTCCTAATCCATTTTCTACCTTACCTTTTCCCATAAAAATACAATTTCAATAATGTCTAATGGCGTCACCCCAGGAATAACAATCAGAGCCAGACCATAATTTGTTATGAATGAACCCAATCACGGAGGGTCCCACTGCGCAGTAATATCATGAAAATCACATCAATTTTTATGAGTGTACTGCGGAAGACAGTTTGGACCTTTAAATTATTGACCTGGTGTTGATATAGGTCATATTTTACGGAGTTATTAACTTAAGTTTTAATGATGTATGTATATCTTATTAACGTTTATAGTCACTTGCACTAAAAAGTTAACACTTTATAAGGAGTAAATGTTACAAAATTTATGAAATAGAAATAGTAGAATTTTATGAAATAATACTTGCAATATAACAAATAAAAACGTGCAGACAATTTTGATACGCAAAGGGTACGTTTCACAGGTTCCTGATGAAGTTCTAAATAGCTATCTGACATATAATGCCTACTTATCTGAATTTTGACTAATTTTCTATGGCAATAAATAAATAATAATAAAATAAATAAGCCAGCCCCGGACTCGTCGCTGAGCTCCGCCTCGCCGCCGCCGGACCCCGGATCACCAGTGTCACCGGCGGCTGCAGTTGCGTCGAGCTCGAGCGACGAGTATTTCTCTCCGCCGACGTCGCCACCACCTGAACGTCGGCAGGGGAGACGCCGGCCACCGACGGGCTTGGGATCGAGGGGCCAACCGGTCCCCAGCAGGGTCCCCGCTACCGGTGGTTGTGTGCAGCGCATGAAATGGTCTCAGACTATGAATGAGAATGTCATGCGCGCATACTACGGGTCCACAGAGGGAGGAACTAACCTCACTGCGTATCGTGATAGGATGCTGTCTCTGTTCCAGGTGCTTGAACCAGCCGTCAACGTCTCGGCCCAACGACTTTCGGATCAGGTGCGGGTTATCCAGCNCGTGATAGGATGCTGTCTCTGTTCCAGGTACTTGAACCAGCCGTCAACGTCTCGGCCCAACGACTTTCGGATCAGGTGCGGGTTATCCAGCGCAATCACAGACTGGACGACGCCGCACTTGATCGGCTGCGCTTGGAAATGCTGAACAGCCCTATGGTCACCACCTCGACACAGACCGCGGTGCCACCGCCACCTTTAGGNCGCACGCCCACCAGCCCCGGACTCGTCGCTTAGCTCCGCCTCGCCGCCGCCGGACCCCGGATCACCAGTGTCACCGGCGGCTGCAGTTGCGTCGAGCTCGAGCGACGAGTATTTCTCTCCGCCGACGTCGCCACCACCTGAGCGTCGGCAGGGGAGACGCCGGCCACCGACGGGCTTGGGATCGAGGGGCCAACCGGTCCCCAGCAGGGTCCCCGCTACCGGTGGTTGTGTGCAGCGCATGAAATGGTCTCAGACTATGAATGAGAATGTCATGCGCGCATACTACGGGTCCACAGAGGGAGGAACTAACCTCACTGCGTACCGTGATAGGATGCTGTCTCTGTTCCAGGTACTTGAACCAGCCGTCAACGTCTCGGCCCAACGACTTTCGGATCAGGTGCGGGTTATCCAGCGCAATCACAGACTGGACGACGCCGCACTTGATCGGCTGCGCTTGGAAATGCTGAACAGCCCTGTGGTCACTACCTCGACACAGACCGCGGTGCCACCGCCACCTTTAGGCGGAAACGCACCGCGGCCTGCTCCTGTTGAAGAGGATGAGGATGATAGGGCTGTTACAGTAAGTACTCAGTGCAACGAACGTGTGAGGAGTGCTCTGGAGGATGCGATTCGGGAGTTTAGGCACACGCCCGTCGAATGTAGGCCGCGTCTACCACGCTTGCCTATGCACAGACAGAATAGGATGCTGGTGTGTGTTCTGGATTCGCTGTTGGAAAAATATTTTGAAAACAGCGAAGACCTCCTTGATACACACTCAATAATGTATTGCGCGGCTGTTGCTGCATGTCGTGTGGCTAATGTCAAATTCCCAGACAGTGACAAAGCCACACGACCAAAATTAGCGGTGCCAGCTTGGCAATGCAGGATTGAGCGTCGTATCGAGGGGGCCAGAGTACTCATCGGCAAACTATATTGCTTCAGGGAGGGTAATACCCGACCACGGGTGATGCGCTTTGTGAGGCGCGCATTCATGGGGACTGGACTCAGTCCTCATGAATATATGTCGCGTGTCACAGAGCGCATCGACTTCCTGAGGCAAAAAGTCTGTGCATGGGCGAGCCGTATACGTAGGTATAAGCGACGGGTGGAGCGGTATACCCAGAATCGGATGTTCCAGAGCGACCAAAGGTGGGTATACAGAACTTGGGAGCGATCTGAACAATGTGTGACGGACGAGCGCCGACCAGATGATGATGCCACAAATATATTTTGGCGTAACCTCTGGTCGACGCCCGTTTGTCACGAGGAGGGTGGCTGGACACGTGATGTTGAGCAGAAGTGTGAACAAATACCAGAAATGGAGGAGATCAATATCACATCCTCCGATGTGGCCTGTGCAGTCCGTCCGATGCAGAACTGGAAATCACCAGGACCGGACGGACTGCACAATTTCTGGTTAAAATGGCTGCGTAGTTCGCACTCCTGTTTGGCATCACAGTTTCAGTCAGCTTTAGAAGCCGGGTCGCTCCCACAGTTCCTTACTACAGGAGTTACCCACCTGCTCCATAAATCAGGTAGTACCGCGGAACCCAAAAATTATAGACCGATCACTTGCTTACCGACGGTTTATAAACTTCTTACATCCATTTTGAGATCCAAAATTAACACACATATCGAAAAATATTCAGTAATGTCTGTCTCTCAAAATGGATGTAAGAAGGGGTCCCGCGGTACTAAGGAGCTGCTCCTCATTGACATGGTCATCAGCCAACAGGTTCGGCGATCCCGAAAGAATCTGTCGACATGTTGGATAGATTATAAGAAGGCCTACGACTCGGTCCCCCATACGTGGCTCAAGAGGGTGCTGGAGTTGTATAAAATAAATACAACTTTACGCGCCTTTCTTGCGTCATGTATGGGGCAATGGAGAACGGTCCTTCACTATCCAGGATGTCGACAAATTGAAGGGACCGTCGAACCTATCAAGATAGAGAGGGGAATATTCCAGGGTGACAGTTTGAGTCCACTTTGGTTTTGTTTGGCATTGAACCCTCTAAGCACATTGCTGGAGGGTTCGGGGCTGGGCT
This sequence comes from Heliothis virescens, assembly GCA_002382865.2. Classification (NCBI taxonomy): domain Eukaryota; kingdom Metazoa; phylum Arthropoda; class Insecta; order Lepidoptera; family Noctuidae; genus Heliothis; species Heliothis virescens. Next base: position 6,293,841 of record NWSH02000150.1, read on the forward strand.
ATCCTTTGCGGAGAGGGGGTCAGGTTGTATCCCATCTGCTATACATGGATGATCTGAAACTGTTTGCCACTACTGAATTGCAACTGATGAAGCTACTGAAGGTCACTGAAACATTCAGTAGTTGCATCAGGATGGAATTTGGTGTGGACAAATGTGCAGTCATGCATGTAAAGAGAGGGGGAATTGTAGAATCTGAGGGAGTTCAGCTCTCAGATTCTATAAACCTGAGATCACTCTCCGCAAATGATACCTACAAATACCTAGGTATGGCGGAGGGGTTAGGCATCAATGTGGCTGACATGAAGCAAACATTGAGGGAGCGATTCTTTGGCCGCCTGAATAAGGTTCTTAAAAGTTCCTTATCAGGTGGCAACAAGGTCCGCGCCTTTAATGGTTGGGTCATGCCAGTCCTGATGTACTCCTTCGGCATACTCAAGTGGACTCAAACTGAGTTAGACACCCTGGATAGAAAGGTCCGGACACTGCTGACTGCAGAGCGGATGCATCACCCACGATCGTCGGTAATGAGATTGTACATCCCACGGAAATGTGGAGGCCGAGGCTTTTTAAATGCTAAGACACTCCACAACCGTGAGGTGTACAATCTCAGGGAATATTTCCTTAAAATTGATGTGGGGATGCACCGCGACGTAGCAGCAGTGGACAAAGGACTCACCCCGCTATCGCTGGCAAATGAGAACTGGCGCAAACCTGTGGTACTAACTACCAACGATCGCAAGGAGGTATGGCAAAGCAAGCAGCTACACGGACGCTTTTTCGGGGCTCTCCATGGCCCCGATGTAGATTTTAAAGCGTCCGTATCTTGGCTATGCTTCGGTGACCTATTTGGGGAAACCGAAGGGTTTGTTTGTGCAATTATGGACGAAGTTATCCTTACGAATAACTACCGGAAATATATAATGAAAGACGGGACGGTTGACATATGTCGGGCATGTCACCATCCGGGTGAGTCTATCAGGCATATTATTTCCGGTTGTTCTCGTTTGGCTAACGGTGAGTACTTGCACAGACATAACCAAGTGGCCAAGATCATACATCAGCAGCTTGCTTTGCAATACAAACTTGTGGATCTTGAGGTACCGTACTACAAGTATGCGCCCGACCCAGTTCTCGAAAATGACCATGTCACGTTGTACTGGGATCGATCTATCATCACTGACAGGACTATTGTAGCCAATAAGCCTGATATAGTGGTGATAGATCGATTAGCGCGCCGCGCGATGATAGTCGATGTCGCCGTTCCGCATGACGAGAACCTCGTGAAAGCTGAGAAAGAGAAACAAATTAAGTATCTCGACTTAGCGCACGAGGTTGTTGCCATGTGGAATGTCGATACGGCTGTTATTGTGCCGATAGTCGTTACGGCCAATGGCTTAATAGCCAAGAGCCTCGACCAACATCTCATGAGGCTCTCGTTAGGCGGCTGGGTCAAGGGACTGATTCAGAAGGCGGTACTCCTTGATACGGCGCGTATTGTGAGGAGGTTTCTGTCTCTGGGACCCTAACCACCGGTACCTTGGACCCTGTGCCCGATATCGGTGGCCACCTGTTTTTTATATTTTTAAATGTTTTTATATTCTTTCTTTTTTATAATTATATTTAAAAATGTAAAAAATATGTTTATAAATAAATAAATGGAATAATAATAAAACAAGCAAACATTGAGGGAGCGATTCTTTGGCCGCCTGAATAAGGTTCTTAAAAGTTCCTTATCAGGTGGCAACAAGGTCCGCGCCTTTAATGGTTGGGTCATGCCAGTCCTGATGTACTCCTTCGGCATACTCAAGTGGACTCAAACTGAGTTAGACACCCTGGATAGAAAGGTCCGGACACTGCTGACTGCAGAACGGATGCATCACCCACGATCGTCGGTAATGAGATTGTACATCCCACGGAAATGTGGAGGCCGAGGCTTTTTAAATGCTAAGACACTCCACAACCGTGAGGTGTACAATCTCAGGGAATATTTCCTTAAAATTGATGTGGGGATGCACCGCGACGTAGCAGCAGTGGACAAAGGACTCACCCCGCTATCGCTGGCAAATGAGAACTGGCGCAAACCTGTGGTACTAACTACCAACGATCGCAAGGAGGTATGGCAAAGCAAGCAGCTACACGGACGCTTTTTCGGGGCTCTCCATGGCCCCGATGTAGATTTTAAAGCGTCCGTATCTTGGCTATGCTTCGGTGACCTATTTGGGGAAACCGAAGGGTTTGTTTGTGCAATTATGGACGAAGTTATCCTTACGAATAACTACCGGAAATATATAATGAAAGACGGGACGGTTGACATATGTCGGGCATGTCACCATCCGGGTGAGTCTATCAGGCATATTATTTCCGGTTGTTCTCGTTTGGCTAACGGTGAGTACTTGCACAGACATAACCAAGTGGCCAAGATCATACATCAGCAGCTTGCTTTGCAATACAAACTTGTGGATCTTGAGGTACCGTACTACAAGTATGCGCCCGACCCAGTTCTCGAAAATGACCATGTCACGTTGTACTGGGATCGATCTATCATCACTGACAGGACTATTGTAGCCAATAAGCCTGATATAGTGGTGATAGATCGATTAGCGCGCCGCGCGATGATAGTCGATGTCGCCGTTCCGCATGACGAGAACCTCGTGAAAGCTGAGAAAGAGAAACAAATTAAGTATCTCGACTTAGCGCACGAGGTTGTTGCCATGTGGAATGTCGATACGGCTGTTATTGTGCCGATAGTCGTTACGGCCAATGGCTTAATAGCCAAGAGCCTCGACCAACATCTCATGAGGCTCTCGTTAGGCGGCTGGGTCAAGAGACTGATTCAGAAGGCGGTACTCCTTGATACGGCTCGCATTGTGAGGAGGTTTCTGTCTCTGGGACCCTAACCGCCGGTAGCTTGGACCCTGTGCCCGATATCGGTGGCTACCTATTTTTTATATTTTTAAATGTTTTTTACATGTTTTTTTTTGTATTTAATATTTAAAAATGTAAATGATATGTGTGTTAATAAATAAATGGAGAAAATAAATAAAATAAATCCTTAATCCCTTAAGCCAATCATAACTCGCTGACAGATTTAAAATGACAGACAGACCCATAAAAAAAGATAAAAAAAACTACATCAACCACCAGTCCAAAAGATAAATAAATAAAGTTTATATCACCTAGCAGACAATGTTGTCACATAACATTATGACACCTGTTGTCGAGCTCGACTCAATTATATTTATTGTCATCACTTTTGTTTCGTACTACATGTGTCAGAAAGTCTGACAACTACTACTGCTGGGGGTATTAAGTTACCCGGTGACTTGAGGTCAGATAGGCAGTTGCTAGTTAAAAGTTACGTGTCTTGTTTAATTATTTTCTGGTCTGTATTTAACGAAAAACACAAAAAAGTGGCAGCCAATATCGGCCTCAGGGTCCAAGCTACCCGGTGGTTAGGGCCCCAGAGACAAAAACCTAAAATTTGTCCGGAGTATCGTCTTCGAAATCAGTCCCTTGATCGGTGATTAATTTATCAATTATTATGTTATTAATTAAGAGTATCATGATTTATAACAGCATGACATAGTTGATTATATATATATATGTTACGGTAAATATAAGCAATCATTAATTATCTATAATTACCGGTAATTATAGATAATTACCAACGCACATGGTAAATGTAGTTAATTATTCACAATTACCGGTAATTATATAAAACTCCCGCACGACTGTGGTAAATGTTGAGAGAATACTCTCGTTAAGGATTGAAATCTAGGTGGTTTTTATAGTAAGACCCAATATGTCCTAAATCCGTTTGTCATAAATATAACATTCAATAATAGACGTAAGACATAAAACCGTTTTCAATAAAAGTCTTAAATTTAAGTTGATTCTGAACTTGTAATTTTTTGCAGCAGGATGTTTTCTGTCACGGCTCCGGCGCTGCGGGGCTCCGGCGGTCCCACGCGAGTTTATCGTCGCAGATAGGTCTAACGCTCACCACCGCAGCTTCGGCTTGCTGGCCGGCGGTGCCGGCCAGCCTCAGCCGCGGTGGCGAGTGTTACAACCACCTGCTCCTCAACTCGCGGCCCGCCTCGCCCCTCCGCGCCTACGCGATTTTGAATTACACTCTAGGGGTAGGGCAGACAAGACTGCGTGGAGTCGAATTTACAGCAATTCGTTTCTGTCATTAAAACCTAACTTTCAGCTAATATTTTAGGACTTTTCTTTCACCATAAATAAACTTTCGGAATAATACGCATTATTTAACACAATACTTAGGACATTTGAATTTATATTGATTTCATTTAAACTGTTTTTATTTTAGATTCCGATGTTTGATTTCATTATTGACTACATCTACCAAAGGGGTGCGGTAATTTTATATAATTGCCGGTAAATGTGATTAATTTGAAAGTTTTTATCACCTTTACCACGAGCACAGGTAATTATGCATAGTTCCCGGTAATTATACAAAATTACCGCAATATCCGCATTTACCGTGACATATAGACCACAAAATATAACCAAGCAATTTATAAAGAGGAAACAGTTTTTTTTTGTTTGTCCTTAAAAGCAAAATTCTCGTGTTCACTGTTAGGAAGTTACACTATCCTCGAGTGACATAGGCTATATTTTATCCAAATATGGACAGACTTATGGGATGCGGGAAACAGCTTGTTTCAAATACAAAAATAAGTCAGCTAAATAAAGTCATTTATAACGACTCTAGCTCCTTAATTGGTAGCACTTTTATTAATTTGGCACCTTTTCGGAATTTCTCCTAAAAGTCCTCGGAAGCATATTATAAAGCCTAACAGGCCTTGCAGGTTGAATGTCAGTGTAAACGAATGCGGAGTAATTGCCGTGACTATAGTGATGTGCTTGATATTTCCCGAAATTCGAATTTCAGTTACGCGAATTCTATTTTCGAAGTTGTGAATATTTTTAGATCTGTTTGATTTTGGAGTGTAATTTTATATATGTTATGATTTTCTCAGAATTGTTCTTGGTTGCTTGGTATATTGTTCTATTGGTAGATTTTTTATCTTATAATAAACTTTCGGGATCGATATTTTCTGTTTTATCTAAAGACAGAAAATCAATCTCATACAATAACATTACTGGTAACTCTTCCCTTTTTATTTTATATACTTATCACATACTCGTATATCACAGAGATAATTTTTACTCCTTTTATTCAATGCTAGAAAATCCCAGTCTCCCTTGTCCCATCCCTAAGTTCCCGCAAAAAGTCCATTAAAATCCGAAATAACATGGCAGTCCCACTTCTCAGAAATTAAATCTGTTTGCGATAAATTAAGTAATTGTTTTAACGAAGTTACGAGGGTCCCGGATTAAGAGTTGTTAAAAATATCGACACGGCAAATATTTGAGCTTTGTATACCCAATGTTTTTTTGATTAATTAGGTACCTTATTTATTTGATACGTATGGATATTGTTGTGGGGATATTTCAAGTGAAACAGTATTTTGATGGCTTTGTACGTAATTTTACGTAACGTTGGTTTAATGATCGGAAAAATACCTGACTATTAGGCTGATGGACGCAAAGTGGGTTACCTATCGAATGAATTATTATGGCGAGATTCCAATAAAAATAAATAGGTAGGTATTTTCCATGCGAGTCCACAACACATTATCACGTGTCCGCGCACAAAGGTTGCATTTTGTGCATATTTCAGTATTCGCCCGCTTTTCACAAATTTATTACTATTGGCTAGAGCATGTAGGTATACTAGAAGCAACATTTGTGTGCACAGTGTCACACAGTGGCGCACACAAGCAGAATCTCGCTATAAAATATGCCTGCAGTTATATCTATATGCACTAAGCGCATCAACGATATAAAAAATATTACGTTTATTTTACGACGGCCTCTGTCGGTTTTTTAACAGACACAGATTAAAAATATGCAGTGTCAAATTTTCTTGGAATATGTAATTTTTCCAAATTAAGTGTTAAGTATATGTTTTTAGGTACAATTATTTTGATTATAAACTTGAAATGGATGTCTGGATATTTGAAATTCTATCGCCCAAAAACTACTGAATATATAACGAATGAAACTTGGGAGTAATGAAGCTTATGATTGGCTAAATAAATTGTAAACTGCTGGTTTGAGCAATGATGCCCAAAATCAAGCATTTACCTACACGCGTACAGATTTTTATATGTATAGACCATATACGCGGAGCAAACCCCACTTCTGTGAAAACGCTGTTACTCACAAAACAAAAAATCCGTCGAGTCGTTTTCGAAAACGAAATTAAATTGTTTTTTTTACTGCATTTTTCCACTCTGTGACAAAGTCATCAAGAAAATTGTAACATTTCTAGAACCTGGCTGGCGTCGTTTTTATGAATCTGGCATTTTATAATATTAAATACTATTTCACTATCTGCTTACCGTGGCTTCGTCTACATTCTAGAAAAAGCCACCATGACATACTGCCCAGGTTGGGCTATGTCATGGTGGTTGGTCCCTATTACAAAATAATCTGAATCAGGTCACAAGTTTTACTGTGTAAGCCTGACAGACAAACAAAAGTTAAATTCGCTGACTCTATGAGCTGAGCCCGGTGAAATGCACGTAATTATACGAGTGCATAATATAAATGATTAATATTAACCATGAATGGTTATATGTCCCATGAATCAATAATGAGACAATAATTGTTTAATAGGTTAATAGCAGTGGATACGGGTTGGTGAAGATTGAGCATAGTAGCAAACCTTGGGGAAGGCCTTTGTTCAGCAATAGACGTCTTTCGACTGAAACGACGATGTCGATAGTATTAATTTTTGTGTTTATAGAAAATGTTCGGGAGTACACATACCTACACATTTTCTCTGAGAATCTCTTCCAGTACAAGCTATCAACTATCGGAAGCGATGCAAACTAAATATTTGTGCACCACACAGCTCAGTTGCGATGTTTGCACTTCACAGATTGCTGTTTGCTAGCTCACGTAGATATTCAAGGAATAAAAACTTCTAGGTTTAGCTTTGTGGTATTTAATAGCTTTATTTTTATTATGAGAGCAAAACTTTTTTCAAAAAGGTAAGTTATTTCTATTCCTCATTAAATTCAATTAAAAACAAATAGAGTCCTTCATATAAAACTTATTAAAGTACCAAATTACCGATACGTACAAGAACTTCGATTGGTCTCGTACTGAGAAAAGTTCAGTTGAGCAAGAGTCTCGACCTTTCAACAATTTTTGAAAAGAAAATATACTTCATCATAAAGTTTGCTTTAAGTTCAATGGCATTCATCACGTAAGCTTCGTAAATGAAATTATTAACTAGTTCTTCCCGCGATTTCACCCTGATATATTTCACAAACCTTTGTAAAAATATCTGAAATAGCCGTTGTCCCGCGGTTTCACTCGCGTCCCGTGGGAATTACTGCCCATACCCGGGTAAAATAGCGTAGGGGAAGGTGGTTACCCTTCGTACAGTTTTTAGATATTTTTTTTTTGCGTCATGATTAATTGTCGAATTTATCTAGTTAATGTACCTAAGTATACCAAATATATTGTAGTTTGTTATAAAAAAGTTCTAAAGTTATATGTCATAAGGTTAAAGGGTTATAGCCATTTATCTGTGATAAGGTAATTTGTACGAACGTACCCCACGTATGGGGTACGTTCGTACAGTAGGTGGGGTACCTTCGTACGGCATGGGGTAGATTCATACAGGAAATTAAAAAGCCAATTAAAGGTGTTAATTTTTTATTATTTATTAAAAAAACTTTAATTTATCAAAGAACTAACTTAATAACTTGTGACCAGACTCGTAGTCGATAAATCTTTCTTTAGAAAAATAACAAAAAAAGCGTGTTAATAAAAACGTACATACTTAGGTAGTTTAGTTATTAATAACTAGCTTCTGCCAGCGGTTTCACCCGCGTCCCATGGGAACTACTCGGCGCACCCGGATAAAAAGTAGCCTATAGCATTCCTCAATAAATGGGCTATCTAACACTGAAATAATTTTTCAAATCGGACCAGTAATTCCTGAGATTAGCGCATTCAAACAAGCAAACTCTTCAGCATTATAATATTAGTATAGATTGTTAGCTTTACATTAAGTCAAAATGACTATGTTTACAATCATTGTACATGTACAATGATTGTAAACATAGTCATTTTGACTGTATAAAAAGAAAAAAAGAAAGACTGTATAACGGTGTTATGTNATCTAACACTGAAATAATTTTTCAAATCGGACCAGTAATTCCTGAGATTAGCGCATTCAAACAAGCAAACTCTTCAGCATTATAATATTAGTATAGATTGTTAGCTTTACATTAAGTCAAAATGACTATGTTTACAATCATTGTACATGTACAATGATTGTAAACATAGTCATTTTGACTGTATAAAAAGAAAAAAAGAAAGACTGTATAACGGTGTTATGTATAACACCGTTATACAGTCTTTGACAATTTAAACTTGAACTGTATACTACCACATTATGATTATTTGAATTCACTGTAAAAGTCAGAATTCTAGCCATTCTGGATGTACAGCCCGTTCGTGGTTGAGGATCAGGGAGAATCATGGTGATATCGCTGATATGACAAGTACACAGTGTGTGTGTGTGTGTGTGTGTATGTCTTCTAATTGCCAATTTCATTAACTCTTCATCCACTTATTGAGTACGCGTTCCCTTTTTTAGGGTTCCGTACCCATAGGGTAAAATGGGACCCTAATACTAAGCCTCCGCTGTCTGTTTGTCTGTCTCCAGGCTGTATCTCATAAACTATGATAGCTAGAAAGCTGAAATTTCCACAAATGATGTATTTCCGCTGCCGCTATAACAACAAATACTAAAAATTAAAAAATATATATATTAAGGGGGGGGTCCCCATAAACAATAAACGTGTGAAACCGCAAATTATAACTTTATTTTTCATATATTTCTATGAAAAACAAAGTTATTTTTGTTTCCGAAAAATGATTGTATTTTGGCTAGTCTAGTTGTAGGTAAAGCTAT
>NWSH02000150.1:6304878-6316261 GCA_002382865.2 Heliothis virescens
TAATTTTAATATACTGGTAGTTGATAAAATCTAAAGGGGAGCATTCGTACGCGTACGAATGTGCCCCCTGTCTGGGTGTCCGAATGCACCCCATGCCTTTGCACAAAATTAAAATAAAGCTTTATACAAAATCCAATTTACTTTTATAAATATAACAGTTAAAGCTCAAAATAAACAATGTTAACATTAATTAAGCATCACCATTTTATCAAAAACATAACAATGCTACTTACAATAACGAACGAAGTTTACGTAAAAATTTTACTCACCGACCGCGAAAATACGTTACATCTTGTCAGCTCATGCACCGTAGTACGACTGGCGTGTCAATCCACTAGCAACTTGGCAGCCGATATGTCTATGCACACAGGCAAAGGCGTGTTTGTGCGCCGTTTAGTATTTCTGATAAACTGAATGTATGAATGTGCCCCGCGTACGAAGGGTGACCACTTTCCCCTATGTCACTCGTGGATAACGTAGCTTTCTAATGGTGAAAGAATTTTTTAAATCGGTTCATTACTTCCAGAGATTACCCCCTACAATCAAATTTAAAATATTTACCTCTTTATAATATTAAGAAGTATAGATAAGAAAATGAATTATAACATTCCTTTAGTTAATGAGATTGTGGTTAAGCAATAGTCGCACGATCATAAGGTTAAGCATCGACTAGCGCGGTCAATCTATGGATGGGTTGCTTGCCATGCTAAGTTCCTCCGTGTTTCGGAAGGCTTTGTGGGGACCAGCTGTCATGTGAACATCTTTGGGTCAACGCAGACCGAACTGCAAAACGCTCGCGCATGGTCGACCAAAATTTAAACTGCTCGAGCATGCAGGCAGCATGCTCGTCAATGCGCGAGCCGTCTCTGTCTGTCTCTGTCTGGGTTACCCGGCGGCGGGTGTGCTTGATCAGTTTGCTGCTCTAGCACGCTCGCGCATGTAGAATGCATACTCGAGCACGCAGTCGGCTTGCTCGAGCATGGTCGAGCATCAAATTTGGGCGTGTATTCAAATTTTGCGAAGTATGATAATAATCATAAGATATTTTTTTCAATAATCTCAGTAAATGCTCTGCTCTGCTCTGTTCTTGGTGTGCACTGACGCTTTGGCAGTTAATGATAAAAATAAGTACACTTAGATTAATAAGAAAGAAAAAATACTGCAGAACCACGCTCTGATTTAGCGCTAGCCCTTTGGTAAAGTTTCGAAAGATTTTAATTACAGAACAATAAGTTTATTAGATAAGAAACACGCAAACTGACAGACGGATTAACCTCAGTCTTACCAAGTGACACCCCTAGACATATTTCATTATATTTTGATATTTTTCTAATAGAAGTTTAGTCAACTTTTGATAGAATATTAATCTTATTTTCACATCTGATTACGGCGATAAACGTTTAACGTTTACTAAGAAAATTAATTACTTGTTTTCTTAGAAGTTTCAAGGGCCCCCTGATATCAGGTTTTTATACGTAGACAAGGTTTTTCACGCGTCTGACCTGAAATTAATGGGTATTCATTTGAAAATTGGCAGTGCTAAGTAGTCAGAATCCAGAAAGCGCGTTTTTTCAATAATACTATTCTATGACAATAGTTAATACGAAGATATGAACATAAATCTACACCTTCCTCATGAATTGTTCTTATACCTTGGTGAAAATCGCATGAAATTCCGTGCAGTAGTTTTGAGTTCACCGTGTATGGACAAACAGACGTGGCAGAGGACTTTGTTATATAACATGTAGTGATATAACCCTGAGAATAATTGCTATAGATACGTTACACTTTTATCAGATTATTACTTTACAATTTGTTAAATAAAACCCTAAATAAATTAAAACATTTTATTAAAATTAATGAGCATCTGGTTTCTTTTCACATTTATTTCAATGTCAGGTTTTTAATATTTTAAAATTAAATTATTTCGAGGGATGAAGATAAACAAAAAAAATCACAATCTAATGAAAATTGCAATTAATTTTAATGGCTTAGTTAGCATATTTGGAGGATCTCTAATAGATGATTTACCACAAAGAGCCCATCGATTTTCTGTATAAGTTGTAAGTTGAAATGTCAGTGAGCGTGCAATACTACTCAAATTCTCAAATACTCAAATTCTTTATTTCCATGTTAAGGTAAAGTATTACACCATTGACATTGTTAGGAAAATATGTTTTATAATGAACACCAACGTAAGACAAGCGAAGTTTAATCTTCTTCTGAGATACCCACGTGTTACTCGCGGGTTTTTTCACGTCCCGTAGCAACTGCTTCGCGCACCCGGTCAAAAGCGCGTTCTACCAACAAACCTTTCAATACAGACACGCTACAGAAAAAGTACAGACGACAGCACATCAAGTTGCCACAATCTGTCAAATTTCTGCACTCTATTTTCAACCTTATTACAATGGAGGTAGGTTAATGTTTGATTGGTCAAATTTGACAGATTCGTATACGTTGACCTGCTGTTGTCTGTACAAAAGTTGTGATACTTCCATATTATTAATTACAGCTCGAGACAGTAAATTAAAAACAAATTAAACACACATTAAGACGAGATGTAATTAAAATTCACTGTGCCCAGATTACAGCATACGTTATGGGCACAAAATAACTCGTTGCCATTCAAAGAATATAAATTAAATTTTCACGGCCCGCCATTCAGTAAAATCCTTTCAGGCCTGCGTAGGCTAATGGATGTGTTTGAAAAGTAATTAAAAACGAGTTTTAAAAAGTATTTTCGATTACAAGTTTATTTCAAATGTTCAATTTGAGTTGTTTTTGACATTTTAGGTCTATTAGGTAAAGTAAAAGTGGTCAGAAAAAGTTGTACAAAAGTGTGATGTGAGCTTGGAAATTTTATGGGGCAAATAATTGGTCTACGCAATTAATTAGGTTGAACTTATTAGAAATAATTAAAGCTTCAATTTGAACCTCATAGTAAAAATGACATTCACTAATTTAATTTTGTCTGGCTAGGATTATTGCCTGGATTTGATTTGTAAAAGGTATTTTTTTTCACCTGTAAAACAGTTACAGGAGGGTTTTTCCAATCGTGCTAATGATAGCAGAAATCAAATAATAAGATTATATTGTTGGACTCCACGGACACCTTTAATTGTTGGAGAAGCATCATCATTGGCCAGAGGACATCTAGGTTAGATGATTGTGGCAGGTATTTCTTTTTGTGGTTGAATAGACCAATAGCTGCGCGACATTTTTTTCCGCATTTATCGCAGGTGTAACGCGGGTCATCCACGGGTGCAGATGTAGATATTATTTGATCGATGCCTTTTCTGCTTTAAGTTGTCGAGCCAGGTTTCGTCGTGTTTTGCAGCCCCATTGCATAAGTCGCGTCTCCATGATTGCCTCTCACTGGCACGTGTTTCCCAAGATTTAGAATCGATCCCGAAACTCTCCATGTCACGCTTACGACAGTCTTTGAAATGCAGATTTGGACGACCAACCCGAGAAGGAGAAAGAGAAGCATAGATAACAGTATATTCAGCTTTATAATAACCAAAGATCGGAATTTTGGATGCTATTACTATCAAAAGTATGGATATGACCTAAAATTCGTTATTTTACTATTATTTATATATATTTTTTCCCGGGATTTAAATTCTCGGGGATTATATGTTTCATAGGTATAAAGTCAGATACAAAAACAATGAGCACTCGACAAACAGAAGTAACAGTAACATTGACATTCGTTACGCGCGTTTTTTAAATATGCAAAATTAAATGTATATTTTTCAATATTTCTGAGAGATTTTCTTAATATTTTTTTCCGTAAGAACCATCTCCTAATAATAAGAAATACAACAAAAAAAGAATTTGTGAAATCGGTCCAGCCATTCGCACGTGATGCCGTGACCAAGGAAAACGGGTTTCATTTGTATATATATACAAGAAATGCTTACATTCATCTATTTGATGACTTTTAAAAAAGAATAAATAAATATATAATATGTAAAAAACGCGATTTAAATTTTTTTGAATGATAAACACAATTACCAGAATCAATTAGATACTTAAAATCCCGGGAATATGGTCATATCCATATTAGTGATATCATCTCAAATAGCATCCAAGTTCCGATCACTGATAATAACTAATGCGTTATTCAATATTATTGTAATATATAAAATCTTGTGAAACAAATCCGTAAAATTCGATTTATTATAGAAAGCTTACCAGAAAAACTAGCCTGAAAATATTATTCAAATCAATCATATTGAGATGTGAAAACGGTCACCAAATCATACAGAATCCATTGGAAACACGTCAATAGGCATTACGAGGGTCTGGGGTGACCCGCTTACAAGTTGGACAAAGATGGTCCAACATTGGGCCAATGTTTGCGATTCTTTGTTGAACAGAGTACTGTTTACCAAGTTATGAATGCCTAGTACTTTTTAGACGTTGTAAAGTCGTCTTACTGATGAATTGCTTTATCTGCATGCATTTTAGAATGTATTAGTAATCTAAATCTATACATATATATATTATATATATATAATATAATATATATATATATAATATAATATATATATATATATATATATGTATACAATTTTATTATATATATATATATATATGTATATATATATATATAATAAAATTGTTGTAATAAAATTGTAGACAGAGCTGTGTCTTTACTTTGAATATGTTTTCGAAAAAATTAGTGTTATGCATTATTTGTATGCTACTGAAGCCAAAACAATCGTTTTTTTAAATTTTTGTCTGTTTGTCTGTTAGTCTGTTTGTCTGTTCGCGATGGAATCAAAAACGGCTGAACCGATTTGAAAAATTCTTTCACTGTTGAGAAGCTACACTATCCGCGGGTAACATAGGCTATATTTTATCCGGGTACGGCAAGTCGATCCCACGGGACGCGAGTAAAACCGCGGTAATATGAAAGCTCACTGATTAACAATGAAATCTCGGACACTATAACACCTTCCAACTTGAAAATTGGCAGGTAGGTTCCTCATAGGGTGTAAAAATACTCTAAGNGTCTGTTTGTCTGTTTGTCTGTTTGTCTGTTCGCGATGGAATCAAAAACGGCTGAACCGATTTGAAAAATTCTTTCACTGTTGAGAAGCTACACTATCCGCGGGTAACATAGGCTATATTTTATCCGGGTACGGCAAGTCGATCCCACGGGACGCGAGTAAAACCGCTGTAATATGAAAGCTCACTGATTAACAATGAAATCTCGGACACTATAACACCTTCCAACTTGAAAATTGGCAGGTAGGTTCCTCATAGGGTGTAAAAATACTCTAAGAAACGATTTTTGGAAATTCCACCCCTAAGGGGTAAAAAAGGGGTTTGGTAGTTTGTATGGAAGTCCAATGATTTTTGAAGTAAGAGACATGAAATTTAGCAGATAGGTCCGTTATAGGGTGTAAAAATTATTTAAGAATGGATTTTATGAAAATCTACCCCTAGGGGTGTAAAACGGGGGTTGGGAGTTTGTATCGAAGTCCTATATTTTTGAAGTAAGAGACATGAAATTTAGCAGATAGATCCGTTATAGGGTGTAGAAATTATTGAAGAACGGATTTTACGAAAATCAGCCCCTAGGGGTGTAAAACGGGGGTTGATAGTTTGTATCGAAGTCCTATGTTTTTGAAGTAAGAGACATGAAATTTAGTAGATAGGTCCGTCATAGGGTGTAGACATTAACTAAGAACGGATTTTACCAAAATCTACCTCTAGGAGTGTAAAACAGGGGTTGAAAGTTTGTATGGAAGTAATTCGTTATTGAAGTGTTGGTTTGTTTGTTTGTACACGCTAATCCGTCCAGTAGTTCAGAACTACTGAACGGATTTGAATGATTCTTTTAGTAAAAGTGACATTTTAGTAAAAGTGGTTTGATTTACAAAAATTAGAGATCTGAAACGTCTCGAATCGTCTCGCGCCACCAGTTTTTTCCCCGGACTCCTAAAATTCGACATCAGACGTTCCAGATCTTTGATTTTGACGACCCATTGTCGCTGGCATATGCGACATGGTCCGCGCACGAAGTCGCAGGCGGAAGCTAGTATATGTATAAAACTCAAACGTGACTGACTGAAATAGTGATCTATTAACGTCATGCGGGTAGATGTTATGACTCAAGGAAGGATTCTCACGGGAACGGAAAAAAATGGGATTTTTAAGTTTTGTGTGAGCGTGTTACTGGCAGAAGCTGGTAAATAATATAGTGTAATAATTATACACGAGGTGGTCTATTGGCGCCAATTAGGGGTAATACAGTAGTAGAGTTAATACAGGAGTTAGTCTTTTGTTTCAGAAATGTTGTCATTAATTTGTCATGAAGAAGAGTAAATATCAAAAGGAGATCATTCAGGCTCCATACATTTTTGGGCCTTTTTTCAAAGTGCCGGCCAACAAAAAAAAATGGTACGTACGTTTAGAAGAAGCTATTTAGAGCAATAGTCACTATGGCACCAAAGCTGTAGGATCGATGTGAGCCAAGTTATAGAAGTCAGAAAATTCTTTATTTTCATACCTATTTTGATGATTTTTCATTGTGTTAAGACTATGTTACTGTTTGTTTTGGACTGTTAATATGGTCCGAGAGCCCAGAGCCGTCAGACTTAACTTATTTTCTAAAGGACTACTTGTTGCCCCACATTATTCTGATCCTTTAGAAAATAGGCAAGGTCTGGCAGCTCTAGGCTCTCAATCTAATAAGTATATAAAAACATGCGCCGCCGTCACGGGCCTATCGTCTCTTAGAAGTCGGAAGGACAACGCTCACAGACACCACGGGCGCCGTACGCGTGGGTGCGTACGGCGCCCGTGGTGTCTACCAGATCCACCGTGATGGCTGGGATGACCGGTGCGAACTCGCAATAGTTCCACCGTGTCCTCTGGACTGTCCGTACAGAGGTGACACCCGGATACCACCTCCCTCCCAATGCGATGCAGGTATCTCCCGAAGCAACCGTGTCCGGTGAGGACCTGCATCATGCCGAAGATGACGGCGCCATAACTCCTCCCGAGCCACTCCTCAAAGAGGGGACTTATCGCTACTACTGTGGCGTGCCCTGCATGGGCTTGCAATAGCCGGTCACCATGAGATCGCGCGAGAAGATCGCCCGACAAGATGTGCAACGACATGTCGCAGCAACGGGGCGTCCCCCCGGCGCAGTGCCTCCTCGCGTCATACAGGCGTGAGAGCACCTTCGCCTTCAAAGCCCACGGTGGCAGCCCGGCAAGCTGCTTCGCGAGAGATCGTTCAGATAGTGCGCGGCTTGCAGCCGCAATGAACGTGCCCATACTGGAGCCCCGTAAAGGGCCATGGATCGCATGACTCCCGCGTATAGCCGACGGCAGGAGGCGTTTGGACCCTCCAGATTGGGCATCGTCCTTCCATCTGCTAGGAGATGACAGGCCCGTGCCCAGAACTGCCAGACTTAGCCTTTTTCTAAAGAACCAAATGCGGGGCAACAAGTAGTCCTTTAGAAAATGAGTTAAGTCTGACGGCTCCGGGCTCTCGGACCTTATTAACAGTCCGAAACAAACAGTAACATAGTCATACTTATTTAGATGATTTCTCATGAAACAATGAAAAGTCGTCTAAATAAGTATGAAAATAACGAATTTTCTGACTTCTATAACTTGGCTCACATCGATCCTACAGCTTTGGTGCCATAGTGACTATAGCTCCAAATAGCTTCTTCTAAACGTACGTACCAATTTTTTTTGTTGGCCGGCACTTTGAAAAAAGGCCCAAAAAAAATGATGTCCTTTTTAGTAATAACATTATAGTTTGTATTATTTGCATTACTATATTTCTTCATAAAGTTAAACATCCAAACGTTATTAAAATTGAAATCACCAATATATACGTTATGTCTCAAACCCATATGTTTGCATATTAAGCACCGAATAAAAACATCATCAAATGAATTTCATTGCAAACAGACCGACATTGAGTTAGGCAGGGATTATGAAAATCGCATGGAATATGTAGAACATGGTCCCTAACATTGTAAGCCAAGAGCCGGTGGACGGAATGAATATCTTAATGCCTTGTACAAATAACCGTTCTAAACTACGCAACAAAGGACGAGTTAAGTATATTTAAGTCTAATATAAGTACAGATGACGGCACATCAAGTTACCACAGTCTGTCAAATTTCTGCAATAGATTTTCAACCTTATCACAATGGGTGTAGGTTAATGTTTGACTGGTAAAATTTCACAGATTCGTATACGTTGACCTGCTGTCGTCTGTACGATTAAATGATGTGATGTTTAAGTACAGTTCTCACAAAACTTCAAGGCGATTCGATACGTGGAGAAGTCACTGCGCAGAGACTACTATCAGCGGGCTGTAAATGTGCTAAAAAAAACTCAAAAATAAAACTTCAAATAATATAACAGGTCTTTTGAAACGTCAAGCTAGTTGCAGGCTAGTGCGCAAGAGGGGTAGGCCAAAAACGCGTGTTTTGTGCTCTGAATTTAGTTGTAAGCCGCCTATTAGTTCGGCGAGAACTATAATTACACTAAAATAAGCGTGTAGTCAGAACTATACATACTCGCCTTGCGACTGCATATTGCAAATGTGTGTGCTACGCATAACAGTATACGCGATCATTGGAACACCTAGTCTGTATAAGACTTAACTGTCATTATCAAAAGGTTTTTTTGGTCATTATTAAATGAATATCAAATGACGGACGCTTTTTAAGGTTTCTGAGGCAAGTTACTGAAGCCATAGAATATTAAACTTTTATCAAATAATTTTGCTTTGTGTTTATAGTAGAAAATTAGAGTTTTGTTTTGTAAGTATAGATTATTTTTATTTACATTAAAATTGTATTTGTCGGGACCCGGCGTGCGGCAACAGATATGGTAGACGGTACTCCGATAGCCGAAAGGTGTTCTACGGCGTGGGTAAAGCGGGCGAGGAAGTTGAGACATCACTTGATCAGCAAATCAGTTTTATTTCACACAACAATTCGTTATCACAATTTTCTAATTCGTTAACACATTTACACTGTACATCTACAATACTACACAGCATGGGGACAAGGTGTTCCGCTTAGTAACGTACGCTACGACCACTCAACGCAAACTCCCAACACAAACTGACTCCTCTCACCGAGCCATCTCACAAGTGCGCGCGCTCTCACTAGCGCCCCCAACGCACGTCACGCAAAACTAATACTGAGCTCTGATTGGCTGTCGTCAAGGCGCGTCACCGGCCTACAACCAATCAGCAAGCAACGTATGCTACCAGCGTTACACCAGAGATGGCGCCACTTCCATCTCTAGTCCACCAAAACTAAACTAGGTGGCGCTATTCTAAGTAATTTTAATTAGACGACGCCAGGCGCCGTCACGGCCAGACTGACACTCGCACGTCCTCGGGCGACCGGCTTGGGTATCTGTAACAAATACAGTAGTTAGTTCCGCCTACCGCTCGTTCATTCTGACATATGTATGGTGATAGAATTCTAAATGGCTGATGATGTGCTCAATTTCGAATAGAAAACGCGAAGTGCAAAATTACAGATGCCACCGGCGGAGTGCAGACTGGATAACAGCGTCCCTTCGATCTACGACTGCCGCAGCCAATCCGTACGACCCGGACAACTGAATCCCTTCGACTCACTCCCCGGACTCACAGCATCAACTCATAGGCCGGGTAACAGCGTCCCTTCGATCTACGACCACCGCAGCAGTCCGTACGACCCGGACAACTGTACCCCTACATCCCATACACCCATCTCTACTAAACTACCAAACTTTAATGAAAGCGCGAATTGAGCCCACCATACAACCTAGATCTATTCCCGAAAGGAATATCTTTACATTGCGCATGGTACAGGGAAACTTTGCAAGCAAATCTTATTTTAACCAGTGAACATGTAAAACTGCTATTAAAACTAAAAATTGGACGAGCCCACCCGATGATGATATCCTTGCCGTTTGATGGTTTCACACGTGGACCTCTATGACCACCTTCTCTGGACAAGCTGGAGTAATGTAGCCTTGCTTGCCACACACGAAGCAAAGTCTCTTCTCAGTGCCTCCTTTGATATAGACGACGCGTTTGAATCTGCACGAGGTTTCTTGCAATCCACTTGTTTGTGTCCTTCAACATGTGAATCTGTAAAGGAAATAACCACCACAAGTAGTATTTGCTATCGCTCGGTCATCTCTGACCAAGCCTCCATCAACACACAAATGCCACAGCCATGTGCCACGTCTCACAATAAAAACTTGTAGACGTACTCTACTACATGAACAAGTTGTTACC
The DNA here is from genome assembly GCA_002382865.2 of Heliothis virescens. Classification (NCBI taxonomy): domain Eukaryota; kingdom Metazoa; phylum Arthropoda; class Insecta; order Lepidoptera; family Noctuidae; genus Heliothis; species Heliothis virescens. The sequence continues at coordinate 6,315,170 of NWSH02000150.1, forward strand.
AAGCTTACAGAAACACTCGAATAGAGACCTCTAATGCCACGGCTCTCCAGCCAAATAGCAATCTCATTACTCTCTCGCCACATGGGGCCAATTGCAGTTAGCTGGTTGACGGCTCTCTTTTCAGAAATCCTGCAAACAGGCAACCTTCCCAAAGAGTTCAAATTAGCAAAAGTCATTGCAATTCTAAAACCAGGTAAATCAGACGACCAGCCTGAGAACTACCGACCAATTGCCCTGCTAAGCTGCGTCTATAAACTCCTAGAGCGCCTGATCTTAATAAGAATCGAACCCTACCTGGACGCAGTAACACCACCAGAGCAGGCTGGTTTTCGCCGAGGACGTAATTGTGTCGACCAAGTTTTAGCCTTGACAAACCACATCGAGGGAGGCTTTCAAAATAAAATGAAGTCTACAGCGGTCTTCATCGATCTCACAGCTGCTTACGACACCGTCTGGACTCAGGGACTGATGTACAAGCTCATGTCGGTCGTGCCAAGCAGAGAGGTTTGCGATCTTGTGTCAAACATGCTGAACCAGAGACAGTTTGAAGTGTTCCTGGGACAGGACAAGAGCCGCAAGAGAAAGCTGGATAATGGTTTACCACAAGGGTCGGTGCTGGCGCCACAGCTATTTAACCTGTACATCCACGACCTACCATCCACTACAGCTGCAAAATTCATCTATGCTGACGACATTGCATTAGTGACACAGAGTAGAGATTTCTCAACTGGCGAAACGATCCTTACATCCGATCTCAAGGTTCTCTCCAAGTACTTCGAATAATGGCGACTGATACCAAGCACGAGTAAAACTGAAACATCTGTGTTTCACTTAAGCAACCATCTGGCGAACCATCAGCCCAGGGTATCTTTCAGGGGAGAAGATTTGAAGTATAAACCCTATCCTAAATACCCTGGCCTAACATTAGATAGGACCTTGACGTACAAGGAGCACCTCAGCAAGCTGTCGTTGAAGATTGCAACCCGCAATAACATACTGCATAAACTTTGTGGCACATCGTGGGGTGCCTCAGCAGACTGCCTACGTACTACAGGGCTTTCCTTAGTCTACTCAGCAGCCGAATACTGTGCA
>NWSH02000150.1:6343963-6358819 GCA_002382865.2 Heliothis virescens
GAAAATCACATAAGAAAATCGTCCATGAAAAAATATCCTTAAATTTTTGTGAGTAGTGTAGTAACACGTAGCTTTACATTTAACTTACTCTAGTATAGACAAGCGTACGAATTTATATATTTATAATTATACAGAGCGAGTCTTAATAATATGCAAATATCGAAATATGAGTTTTTTTTTTTCATCGACATTTTTTTTTTACATTTTTCTCGACGATAAAATTAAGCAAAAATTAGATACCTCATTTGATCGATACGTGCACATTATAAATACTCAAACTGTATATTACGAAAATTTATTTTAATACTGTTTTTTTGCCACAGTCTAAATATTTACATAACACAAGTTGTTACATTACTTACATAATATGGAAATTTGATAAGTTCTTACAGTTTTCTTATTAATAAACCTGGAATAAAGTTATACTACAAACAAAATACTCGCTGTCTGTCTTATTAATAAGCACGGATTTTAGTTACATCCTGGAATAACATAGAAATAACTATACATTAAACTTGGATTAACTGGACTGTGTTTATTAATAACTAGCTTCAGCCAGCGGTTTCACCCGCGTCCCGTGGGAACTACTCGATNGTCTGTCTTATTAATAAGCACGGATTTTAGTTACATCCTGGAATAACATAGAAATAACTATACATTAAACTTGGATTAACTGGACTGTGTTTATTAATAACTAGCTTCAGCCAGCGGTTTCACCCGCGTCCCGTGGGAACTACTCGATGCACTCGGATAAAAAGTAACCTATAGCCTTCCTCGATAAATGGGCTATCTAACACTGAAAGAATTTTTCAAATTGGACCAGTAGTTCCTGAGATTAGCGCGTTCAAACAAACAAACTCTTCAGCTTTGTAATATTAGTATAGATAGGGAAATGGTTTCAGCTGCTACTAACTTTATTCTATGTTTATTAAGAAGAAGGTTGTCGTCTATATTTTCCTTAATAACTACACTCAACTGATCAAATTATTTGAGGTATTTCAAAAAGACAACGTGTCTCGTTAATGTATATTTTTAGACTGTGGGTTTCACGCGCAATAACATTTTACATAGATAATATGATTGCAGTAACAATCAATTGCGCTCAAGACATTTTAAAACTATCTACTCATATCATTTGCAATGGTAAAACAGATTTATTTTATAACAATGCAAATAATATGAGAATAGGCATGACGACAGGGTAAAAAATTAGCAAATCCATTTAGCCCGTAATTTATACTATCGCAAAATATTGGACACGTATTTTTTGTTTTTAAAAATCTATCAATAATAAAAAAGACAATGAGTTTTTAAGTTCGGGAGTGGGGGGTCCTGACGTCACGCCTATGTCAAAATCGTATGTAGGCGTGACGTCACGCGCAATTTCTACTGTCTATAGCTTCGTAATTATTTGTTAAGATGAAAAACGAAAAAATACGTGTGCAATATTTTTTTATAATCTAAAAGACGGACTAATTAGATTTTTTTAGTCGTCATGCCTATTGTGATCATTTAAGGGAACGACCAAACTAATCATCATAATCGAACTACATATAATATAATTCACGATCATCTTTCATTCTTAATTAAATATGCCATAAGATATTCACATAAAAAATATCCATCGTTCTGGCCTTTTCTCAACTTTATGAGGGTGAGTCTCCCTCAGTTTCCTAGTCGAACCGAATAGAGCTGAGTGTCTGTGTTTCACATGGAGTGACTGCCTATCTGATCCCCTCGACCCAGGTACCCGGGCAACCCGATACCCCTTCGAAGTACTGCTTGTCAGATTTTTTGGCTTCTGACTACACGTAACGACTGTCAATAATGTTCAAATGCGCAAACCGAAATAAAGACAGGGAAACGTATATTAAAATATTTAAATACTATTTTATAAATAGTACGAGCAGAACATCAAATGGCCGTTCCCAAATGACTTACTTATATACTTACAGAACTCGTGTTTCAAATAATAATTTAATTTCAATTAATCATTATTATGTCAAACTTATTGATTATTTCACACACGTGTAAACTGTTATAAAGAAATTATCACCGGTAAAGTAAATATGTATTTAATAGGACGAGGTACCTACATCTACAATAATAAATAGGATTCAAAAAGAATAGTTATAGAATCTTCTAGACCAAAGTATGGACTAAAAGTTTGATTGGATTTATAGCTAAGAGATAGACAATATAATTGCGCAATATTACGATATTGTGAAAAATTTACGTTTAGAGTTAATACTGAAGATTGTGCAATGATTTTTAGCGATCAAAATTTGAATTGCTCAATATTTTTACAGGCCTTCTCTCATATATAGAAGGATATACTGTTAATCACCACGCTTCCTGAATGCAGGAGGTTTCTTCGAGATGTTTCCATTCATCTATAATCAGTCAATGGTGTCCAAGATATACTTTGAAAGTACATACAAACTTAGAAAGCTTGCATTGGTACATGCCCGATCTGGAATGGAACCCATACACTCGTACTCTACCCACTAGGCCACGACGACTTTGTTTCTCACGATTTTTATAGTAATATTGCGCAATTATATTGCCCGTCTAGGCACCGCTTCAAAAAAACATCTATCTTATCCAATCTTTCAACCAAGTCCTACGATATCAGATATCTACAACATCATATCTTCAAACCAAAGCATTTCTATTCAGTGGAATTCTGGAACTTTCTACGTAATTACTTGAAACACGAGTCGAAGGTAAACACTAAACAAAACGAGTAGTCTAATGGAAAATCCTCATTATAACGATAGCAATCATACTTGATACATTAATGAACAACATTTACTGCCGCACTCAGAGACGTCAATTAAATTTTAATGATTACTTAAAAAAAATATTGACACTTATGTCAATATCCATAAAGTCTTTCTATTAAGTATAGTATGATTAGCTTAAATGACGTCTCTTAGTGCGGCAGTTATCTATTAAAGGTCCTTAGATACATGTTCTATACACATAAGAATTATAATTATCTGTATCTCCGAATTAGCGGTGGGTGGACAAAGTTTATTTGTAGTATTATCCCAATTTCTGTATGGAATATTCTAGTAAACATTATCTTTTATTTGAACTCTATTATATTATTATATTTTATTTGAATCTTTTATTTTTCTTTGAACTACTTGTCCAGACGTCAGCAGGTCAACCTACCAGAATCTGACAAATTTTACCAATGGAACATCAACCTTCCTTTGTTGTGATAAAGTTGAAAATCTATTGAAGAAAGACAAGTTGAGGTACGTTGGTGTACTGACGGCTGTACCATTTAAAAATAGATTTGGGAGATATACCATGGAGATATCAAATGTCATTCATAGCAATGAATTAGTATCTAAGTAGGGTATTCTGTTACCATGTACAGACAACAGCAGATTAACGTATACGAATCTGTCAAGTTTTACCTATCAAACATTAACCTTCCTCCATTGTGATAAGGTTGAAAATCGAGTGCAGAAATTTGACAGATTGTGGTAACTTGATGTGCTGTCGTCTGTACTAAGTCACCGCTATTTCGTAAATAACTTAATGTAATAAGGATCCCAGAAGCCACTTAGATACATTTAGTGACTCTCTCGAGATTTGTTGACTTCGAGAAATGTGTTCGATCTCCATTACCCAAAATATAAGCCAAAGGACCAAATGAAAGGGAATTAGGACCAAAATATGCTAAAGATATGAATTCCATTGATATCACTAAACATCCAAAATAGAACTATACTTAATCTAGGTTTAAGACTAATAACCATAAGAAAGGTTGTAACAAATTATTTCATAGTTTATACATATACATTTATATGGCTTATGTGAGCCGAAAATGTCTTCGACAGTAATTTTAGATAGAATAATAAGAACATTATCCACTTACATCTTATAAACCATAAGAGCGTTACCAAGAGTTCATTATCGCAGTATTTTATAGAAATAAAAACCAAATTGGGCGTATCCAATTAGATTTTCATTAAATTCGAATTCCAACAAAAGAAGAATCAATTTTAATCAACTTTATTATTAAAATACGAGCTGAAAAATGAACTCGAAAATAAAAGACACAGATACAATAAACAAAATAACAGCGTTGTAATCTCGGACAAAGAAAGGCGAGCAGAAATATATCAAGTTCCGAAATAATGATGAAACCTTGTTACAAGCATTAATGGATGGAATACAATAAAACCGAATGCTGATTTATCCGAGTTTCTCGAATATCTTGTAAGAATATGAATGACCGAATTCGATATTACGGCCAATTGTTATTACCGACCCACATATCGATCCCTGTACGTAAGATTTTCTCACTAAACGAGAACTTAATATTTTTTTCGCGAAAATCAACGCTCTTTTCAACAACGTTCCACGTACTTTACCAAGAGGGAAGAATATTTTTGGCTTTATATTTTTATTCATAAATTATTCCTCGTGATATACTTTTGACGTAAACGATTGAGGAAAAAACAGCCATTTTCTTGGAACAATAAAGAATTTTCGAAAGTTAAATGTAATTATAATGAACAAAGATTCTGGATTACAAAAATTGAATAGAGACAAAGCCAAACAAATTCGCATTGTAAAGGAATAAAGATTATTTTGGAATACAATGTTCATTCGAGAATGTTCTGAGGAAGATTATAAAGAATCTAGAAAGCAGACAGTCGATACTAATAGCACTTATCGTATACTTGACAAAAATGTCTTAAATCTACTACTACTACTACTTGTTATAAAACAAGTTAAACACCAATAAAAAGAAAACAATCTAACATTAACGAAATAAGGAGAATCCTATACATTAACAGTAAGAAAACTCTATAGATATCATTAAAAGTACCAGGAGACCAGAAGCTTAGAGGACGTGTAAATTCTCACACGACTTTGATTTGGAAATGTCGTTAATACAGATCTTCTGCAGTAGCTCCCTCGCGATGCTAAGCGATATATGTGTACGGGAACTCGCTAGTTTAGGCTGCTTTGCTTCCTAAAACAAAACAATTAACCTGTCTAAACATTGTACAAAATACATTATCTTTCCATTTAAAAGAATTCACCGAATCTACGTTTGATCTAACATCGGGTCCTGTTTTGTCTCAAGCCCTTTTATCTCCACTTCGGCAATAATTACGTAAATACACAGGCATGTTACATTTGAACATGTTTTTCCTTTATCTTTTATGAAACATTGAGTATCTTTTCACCCTGAAGCTAGGCATTTTATCATTAACTTTTTCCTTACTCTGTTTTATCGGGGACAAAAGCGTCGTACATATTATAGTATTTCCACTTGAACTCGGAATTGCTAAAGTGTGTTATTAATGGTACAATTTGCGTACCGAATTTCTTTTATTTGTGCTCAATTTGCTCCATTAAATCATAAGGCAAAAGCCCTATTGATTTGATAATTTACGCGTCAATTGCGTCACTAATAGCGTTATCTAGTTGTCGATAAGTAAATTCCGACACTTCACTGACAGTGACTATTACATTAACGTAGTTGAAATAATAATTGTCTTCCCTGTCAGCTTTGATCTGAATAATTTAATTGGAGATAGAGATAATTAATAGATTAACAGTAACATTAACAGTTGGAAGCAAATACGGAAAACTAAATAATAAGGAAGAGCTAAAACAGTTGTGCGATCAGACGTTGACCAACGTTTTAACCACCATTTAGGAGTATTTCTGTTCGAGATCTATAATAACAAAAGCTTATTTAGATTTTAAAGGAATATTCATTGAGTAAAATTCTAATAATCTCTGTTCTACGGTATAGCTGGCTCTTCGAATGCTTCATGATGGGTTTACCGAGAACTGGCTAAGTATCTATCAATTTTTATTCATTTGGACACATTCTTCGCATCCTAGTTTTGGCTACATAATTATTGACATCTGTACATACCTGCTTCCCAACTTTCTTGGCATGTTTTCTGTCTCTGCTCTCCTTCAGTCTGATCTGCTTGAGGATGCCCACCAGCAACTCATCCACATTGTGCTGGATCCCTGATGATGTTTCTATGAACTTGCAGTCTCTCGACGTGGCTAGTGTCTTTCCCTCTGAACATGAAGAAATACTGAGTTAAGCGTTAATTGATGTGCCTTTTTTATCGATGGGAAATCATCAGATTCCCGCCGTGGGTGACAGGTGAGGGAATGTCAGACTTTTACCGACTAAAACCCATTCCTTCGGGATCCCTTTGTGTGCCAGGACCACGGTAACTCTTTCGAACAATCCCGCAGTCCCGGTAATCGATTGCCTTTAGTTTACATTGCCTCCCGCTGTGGAACTGCGGGAAGGGCCACTGATGATTACCCATCTCAAAAATAAAGCCCTTATTTTTATGAATATGATCAAAACTGCTGCTGATGGTCAAAAAGGGTCAGAAAATCAATCCCCAAATTGCTCTAGCTTTGATACCTTAACCAATCACCCGTTAAGATTACCTGTTCAGTAAAACTTTTTTCCTAGCCATTCCCTTTATCCCAGTGTCATTTGGAGTCAATGCATGTCATTTTCTCTCATACCTCTCTATCTGTCTTATATGTCTTTCACGCGCACCCATTCTTCAGAAAGAAATATCGATATTTTTATTCCAAATACTCACCATTAGTAGACACCTGCCTAGCTCTAGCCAGGTCAGCCTTATTCCCCACCAGGACCACAGTCCTCTCTACCGTGAACTGCTCCCTGGCGAGGTAAGCCAGCACTTCTGCTGAGCGGATGAACGAGCTCTTAGCCACCACGGAGTAAACCACCACGCAGGCGTGTGGCTCGTATGTTGAGAGGCAGTTCTCGACCTAAAGTGAAGAAGATAAGGTTTAAATTAGATCGAATAAATAGCATTGAACTCATACGAGTATGACGAGAGGTGGTTCTCGATCTAAAGTGAAGGAGTTAAGGTTCAAATCAGATTGAAAGAATGAGCTCTTTGCCGCAGAGTAGGCTGACGCGCAAGCATATGGCTTTGATGTTGAGAGACAAATCTCAACCAAAAGTGGATAGCATTATGGTTAATTTTTGATCAGCTTTGAATACCCGTACCATAAAATTGTACAAATCTACGACAAGGTCCACAAGTGTCGTATAATGATGGACAGCTTACTATAGCAATACCTACAACTAATTGAAGACTCTAGGTACCCGGATAAAGTTCTAGATAACTATCTGATAGATACTGCCATAGAAATATTTTTAGTTTTCATTATGCTTGCTTTGCTATGGCAGGATCTGTCAGATATGTAGCTATCTAGAACGTTATCTGGAACCTTGAAACTGGCGCTAGAAGATTTAATGACTATAGACAATCTTTTATTTTTTTACAATCATACTAACTTTATTATCTTAATGTTTTTTTTTTTAAATTATAAGAAAAGTCATGTTAAGTTTAAAATTTATATTTTTATCTTTATAGCATTTTCCTTCATAATTTTACTTAAATTTTTCATTATATAAAGTCACCTAAACTTGTATTTTTTAAATGTACTGGTAAACCCTCTGTAAATTAGCGCCCAAGATACAGGCTTTGCCTAGTTTGGGGCTAATGATAATTTAAAAACTGTAATCTTTTGGAAAATAAATTCTTAAAATTCTTAAAAAAATATTTTTCTTCTTATCGAGTGAGCTGCAGGCTTAATCACCTAACAAGCCCTAGTGTCAGAGTTTTCTCAAATCAATAAAACTTACCGACATCTCAGTACTGGGATGGTCAATGAATATCATTTCAGTCTCCTCGCCGTCCAGTAACACAGAGACTGACTTCTCACCAAATTCGTCATCTGAAACAATTGTATATATTTAAAATCGATATAATTTATTAGTTTGTTAACGTGAAGAGAGTAAAGAGGTTAAGAATTGGGCTGGAATTCAGCGTAATAACTTAGGAAAAGGACGCTCAAAAAATATATTTTTTACCGACTTCCCAGAAAGGATGAGGTTCATTAGTAGGGTTCTTTTTAAGACTATTAATACTTGATTCCGACTAGTTACTATGCTGAATTCTATATTAAATTTCAGGGATTTAAAAGTTCACACACACACGCACAAGTTATGTTAGAAAGATGTGGATGATCCAATTTCTTGTTGCGAGATTTGTCGCAGATTCTAAACAAAATCAACCATGAACGCCAACATCAAACGTTGGGGCCAACGTTGGAAGTTGGTATAATATGATCACTATGTTACAAATATTTTTTTTTGGGAAAGCCATTGACAGCGTGGCGTAAAGAAAATCAGCATGCATGTATTTTCTACCAATTTTATTACATTACTTAATCAAATAAAGAAAATTCTGTGTATATATTTAATTTATCGTATTTTTAGTATAGAAAAACTACTTACATTGATAGAAGGAAAGTTCACAGCCAGACAGCACATTAAAAAAATGAACTAACATCTAGTTACGAACAAACAGACATTAAAAGCAAATATATTAATTTAATGAGTATGAGTGTTTCTATGACGCGAATGGGGTGAAAATAAAGAAATTATTTAATTAATAGAATATTGATTGCTAACCAACTTAGGTAGGTCCAGACGACAGCACATCAACTTACCACAATCTGTCAAATTTCTGCAATAGATTTTCAACCTTATCACAATAGTGGTATGTTAATGTTTGATAGGTAAAATTTGACAGATTCGGGTACCGTGACCTGCTGTTGTCTGTACATATCCCTTAGTAGATACTGAATTAAAATTTTTAGAGAATTTAACTTTGAGATATTCAAAAATCTGTATAGAAAATTGAGATTGTTGTGTTTGTCAACTTTTGCCAATTTTTTTCACTAAGACTACGCTGTCCGTCTGTCCATTCGTCTGTCTCCAGGTTGTATTCCATCAACCATGATAGCGAGAAAGCTGAAATTTTCACATAATTTCTCTTCTGCTGCCGCTTTAGAAAAAAATACTTAAAACTATAATAAAATAAATACTTAAGGGGGGTTCCTATACAATAAACGTCATTTTTGTATGGAATCCTTGACCGGTTTTTTCTTGTAGTAAATTATTTTTAAGGTTTAATGTGAATATCATATTCTTATTTATTTAAAATTTGGAGGCTATTACACTTTCAGTTCTCGGTATTCATTACTCGTGCTTTATAAGTCCTTTTTGACAAAAATTATTCAAAGGACAAAATTAAGATGAAATCCAGCTTTTAATAAAGACTTTAAGCGTATTCTCGCAAATGTCAATGCATTTAGTAGCACCGAATTAATTAATCTAATTGGTTTATTTTATGTAAGTATTTAGTTTGTTGAACGCATTCCAAGAAACGAATAATCCGATTTGAAATAATATTGTTTTCTGTGTTTGAAAACCCATTTATCGAGTAACGGCGTTCCCAATAACCTATCTATCTCTGGACTTGCTTACTAGAGATAAAATTTTGACATTAGCCCCGTACAAGTAATGTCAAATTCCTATCTTTAGTCAGCAAATCCAGAGATAGATAGGTTATTGGGAATAGCCGTAAAATAAGTTGTTTCACCCGCTTCCCGTGGGAACTACTCAGCGCACCCGGATAAAAAGTAGCCTACAGCCTTTCTCGATAAACTATCTAACACAGATTTTTTCAAATCGGACTAGTAGTTCCTGAGATTAGCGCGTTCAAACAAACAAACAAACAAACTCTTCAGCTTTATAATATTAGTACCTAAAAATTATAATATTAGTAGTATCACTAATCCATATCATTCAATAACATTTTCGCAGAAAATCTCAATGCATGAGATTTGTTCAAAGGTTTTAAGCTGTTTGAAGTATCCATCGAGCTTCTAGTAGTATGTACTCAAAACCGTATCTCATTTGGTTTGATCTTTCTTTTAAGCGCTGGATTTTGTCTTTTTTACAATCATTTACTTCTCGTATTTATTTCTTTTTATCTTTGTCTTATCTTTTTTTTTATTTATCGATGGGAAATCATCAGTATGATCTCCCGTGGGTGACAGTGTCAGACTTTTGCTGATTAAAACCCACCTTGTTCCTTCGGGAGGCCCGGTTTGCTAGGCTTTGTGTGCCAGGGCCACGGTAACTCTTTCAAACAACCCGCAGCCCCGATAGGCTCTGGCCCTAGTGGGCCCTGCAAATCTGTCTCACTTTATACTAAAGTAAGGTCCGTAGGGGCAAGACCGAACGGTTTTTCGATGAGATGAGCAGTGTTGGGTTTGAAGACGTGTAGAACCGTACATATAAGCGTATTCTAAAATGTTTTTTGTCATGAGTAAAGAGCAAAGAATATATTTTTGTATCATATTAATACCTTCCTATTAAATCTATTCGAAAGCAGAAAAAAAAATAAGTTAAATGTTGTTATTACGAAAATATGTCTAGGGGAAAGACAAAAAGGTGATGGGGAAAGACCGAAATAGTTTCTAAAATCGTTCAAATGAATATCTGACGCTGTTGATGCTCACTAGTCTTTATTCTGAAGTGCCTAGAATTCTCGGAACTACCAGTAGTGTCAAAATGCCTTGGCATAACAAAGATAAAACGAATTATTTGTTTTGTATATTTCAATCTTACCCCACCGGGGAAAGATTGAAGAAGAGGTTCCCAAACTTTTCACTACAGCTTAAAAATGAATTTAAAAAAATACTGTCAATCAAATAAATCCTTTTATTAATAATAATAATTAAAATCCACACAATTTGAAATGAAACTATGAGTTTTGAAATCGGGGTCAGATCGAAATTTTTATATGTTCTTCTTACCCCGTCAAATTTTTATGGGTGAAGATGGAAAGTTGTAATAACTCCTAAAATACGTTATAAAAACATATTTAGGTGTAATAACACGACTAAAAATTCAAAATAATGAGCAGGTATTCCAATAAAACACTCGTACCTACCTCATAAGTGAAGTTATGGAACTCGGGGGAAGATAAAAAAACTCGATTTAACTTCGTAAAAGTCACGACTCGGGTATTTAAGTTTTTAACACGACCAATCACTCGAAATGGCAAACGCTGAATGAGAAAGTTTGGCGTAACAAAATGGCGATTCTAATAATGTTGCTATCACTGCAAAATCTGCACTAAATCTGGAGTTATGGATGACATTTTGTGTTACCCCGTTTTTCATCTTGCCCCCACTGACCTTATGTGAGAGTGTATGTTTGTTACTTCTACGAGTGGAAACGGCTGAACGGATTTCATGAAACTTGGCAGCAATGTGGAGTCTATATCAAAATTAATAGGGATTTTTTTATCCGTTTGCGGGGAGAAGTTCCCCGAAGTAGCTCGTGAAATCTTATGTCATGATTTGAAAACTTATAAATTCACTCGTAATCAAGACATAACTTTGTTGAGAACAGTCATTAGTCCCTATCTATAGAAAATGTAACCTACACGACTCAAGGGAGCGCCCGTGTCAACCCTTTACTGCCATAATGTTTGATTAATATAAATAAATTAAAATAATTATTAGTCGTGGTAGCATAGATAACTTACTATCTAATACATATAAAATTAAAATTAAACTATGGCATCAAAATACTCCTCTTCATCGCCGCCCACTGGAAGCGCACCCAAGAGGCTGGCAGCATTGCCACGTTGGTTGGCAATGCTTATTTTTTGTCCAAAGTAGAAACCAGCCCTTGGGTCACTTGAAGTGTCAGCAAGCCGCTTGGCTAAATCCTTAAAAACGGGGTGAGCACTTGGACCCCACTGTCCGAGAGTTTCAACCCCAAACGGCTCAAAGGTATAGTTGCCTACGAGGGTACTATACCTATTTGCGCCATAGCAGAGTGGGTAAAAAATCAACCTCTCAAGTGTGGGTCAGGTAACACTAATGCAACTTTTCAAAGTTTGTATGGACTCTCTAAGAACCTATATCTTAGACATCAATGGCTGATTAAAACGTGAAGGAAAACATCTCGAGGAAACCTGGATGATAAAGTCTGAAATCACCAACCCGCATTGAGCAAGCGTGGCAATTAACGCTCAATCCTTCTCTGTGTGAGAGGAGGCCTGTGCCCAGCAGTGGGATGATACAAAGCTTGATGATGATGATGAAATTACTGACGGTGATTAAAGCCGACTTACAAATAAACAAATATTTTCTAACACATTTTTCATACGAATCAAATTTTCAAATAGATCTAACTAAATCCTTCTAGATTTATGTACAAATCCCTTATTTCGATATTTTCTTGAAATAGGTAACTACAAAGTTTAATAACATTGAAAATAATAGCTATATAATTTTAAACTTAGATTAAAACAGCAATTTAGAATCTGTTTACATCAACACTATAAATCCCATTTTGAAGAATTTATTGTTACTTAGGTATTAGAGTATTTGTTTCAGTAAACGAATGTTATAAATTAACTTCTTGTTTTAAAGCTTATTGGATGTTTGAGTTTTCTTAAAACAACTTCTTGCTATGAATTTTATCGTTAAATTAAAGTAAACACTTTTAGGAAAACCGGCCAAGTGCCAGTTGAACTCGCGCACGAAGGGTTCCGTACCATTATCTACGAAAAGTGAACATATCTATTATCTACAACTAGCAAAAACACAAACATTTTTCGGCCTTGTTTTTCATACAAATATATGAATACCAAAGTTATAATTTGCGGTTTCACACGTTTATTGTATGGGGACCCCCTAAGTATATTATTTTTTAACTCTAAGTATTTGTTGTGATAGCGGCAACGGAAATAAGTACATCATTTGTGAAAATTTCAGCTTTCTAGCTATCATTGTTTATGAGATACAGCCTGGAGACAGACAGACAGACAGACTCTAGTTTTACCCCTTGGGTACGGAACCCTAAAAACGGACCTAAGCTACGTTCGTGAACTTGAGCTTTGAGAATAAAGCACAGTTGGGTTTCAAATGGTGTAGGTACAGTCAGCTTCAAAAGTAGCTTAACAAATCTAAATTTTCAAAACAGCTAAACACCGTTTCGTCAATAACGTACTGGACTACTCATCTACTTTTTTTGAGGGTTAGGATTTTAAGCAAATTGTGGCATTTGTCTTGTTAAGAAATTATGATCTTAGACGTTGTTAGGCAAAAATGTTGATTTGCTCAGCGACTTTTGATGCTGACCGTACAAAAAAATGGAAATTTTTATTAGTATATCATTTGTATAATATTCCTTTTTTTTAAGATCTAGGTTTAAACGTAGAATAGACCTGTTGCTGTAGGTGTGTAAGTTTCATCAAATACAGTTCATCCGTTAAAACGTAATTGAAGAACAAACGTACAAACTTTTACATTTATAATATTAGTAGTTTTTGGCTCAGAATTGAATTGTGATTGCCAAACGGCTTGCATCTAAAACTGCAAATAATTTTATTACCTTACCAGCTGTGTTTAACTATAGGTAATTACTTTAATTTATAATGTACATGCTATTGTTCGAAATATTTTGACAATAACAATACACTAGGCCAGGGATGGCGAACCATTATTACTTCACCATAAGTGTGCTAGAGTCTCTAAGTAATTTTCTAGCTCTATTTTATCTGGATGTGGGAAGGTGACGGTTAATACACGACAAACAATTAGTACATAATTTTAACTGAGATATTTTAGATGCAAACTAATGGCGTGCCCAAATTATTTTTCTGCGTGCCACCACGGGCACGCGTGCCATTGGTTTGCCATCCCTGCACTAGGCCATGGTCATCTAGCCATATGTTTGTAATTCATATTGAATTTTATGAACAACAGAATCAGTAATGGTAAAGATATAAATTCATATATTTAAGTAGTTAAGGATTAAACTCTACAGTACTGCCAGCCTTTTGGGTACAAACTACAGCATATCAACCTACTTCAATCTGCCACATTTCTTCAATAGATTTTCAACCTTATCACAATAGAGGAAGATTAATGTTCGATTGGTAAAATTTGATAGAATCGGGTGTGTTGACCTGCTGTCATCTCTACGATAACATGCAATGCAATAAGGCAAAACATCTACAATTCAAAAACATACAGAACAAAATTCTAATTGTGCCACTTTTCACTGAATATGTTGTTCTGAAAAAAAACATGAAAGAACTTAATTTAAGTAATAGAATACCTAACGTTCTATTGAAGAAAAAAAATTGGTGTCCGATTTTTCAGTGAAAAGTACAAAGTTCAAACAGGCATTTTTTTTTTCAAAATTTATATCCGTAGGAATACACCACATTTTACTTATAAATATGTATATATATATTATATATTTCACACAACACACAAACGCTTACAGCAAGGCGTTCAAAAGTATAAAGGCGGTACCACACTAACAATAAAGGGTGACACACACTTACCGCGTTTAGCTTCGCCAGAGCAAGCAGCATGAAGAAGTTATGTTATTTACAGAAGAACTAGCGGCCATATTGTGCTTACAGTAATAAATCTATTGATATATGATGAGAGCAGTTTTTTCTCTAATATAAAGTAAAATACACACATCAAAAGTGTCTAGGGATCAAGCATTTTTATGCGGATTTCTTGAGATTGAGATGTGGCTTTGTAATAAATTTATGATTTTATAAATTCATATGGATCCTTTTTGGTGCATTTCATAATTTGAATCAGGAACTGTGAATCAAATTCGAGTAAAAGATGAAAATCAGCTGTCAATATTTTCCCTATAAAAACATACAACGCATTGAAGACATTATTAGTGCTACTGTTTCCCTACTACTGATTAAAACCAACGTTATTATGGAGCGGCGACGTCATTTAAGCAGGGAAGAAATGCTCAGAGCCGTGGGAATGATAGAAGCTGGTTCCCGGCAACGTACTGTGGCTTTAGCTCTGAATACAAGTCAGAGTGTTATCAGTCGACTTTGGACACGTTACCGAAGCACTGGTACCGTGGCTGAGCGCCATGGA
>NWSH02000150.1:6362787-6373052 GCA_002382865.2 Heliothis virescens
CTTTTTTTGTTGTTGCAACGAACATGGGCGGCCATTCCACAGCGTGATTTGGATGAACTCATTTTGAGTATGCCAAACCGATGTTCTTGTGTTGTTAGTGTTCGCGGTAGAAACACGGATTATTAATTGTTTAAGTTACCCAATAAAATTTTAAAGAAAACTGTTATTTCAGTCTTTTTTTCAAACTTTTGTGTTAGTGGTTCAAATGTCAAAAATCCCTTTATTAGGAAAATGGCAAATTTCTTTATTAATGCAAAGGTGACTTGGTTTATCGTTACTGTGACAAACGAAAACACTTTATTTAATGAATCCTTAAAGAAAATTTTAATTAATATCAATCAGGAGAAAAGTTATTGCAAAAATATATGTTGATCCCTAGACACTTTTGATGTGTGTATATTACGATTTTACTGAATGATGTATCCTAATATTAATTATTGCACTACGTTGTTGGATAAATCTCTATATTTTTATTTAAAAAAAAATCTTATATACACAAAAGTGATAAAATCTTAGTATCTACCAATTAAGAAAAAGGGAAACGATACTAATATTATAACTTTCTAAATTAATATTTTGCTGATATTATTTTTGTGATCCCAAAATTTTCCACGAAATTATTACCAATCAGAAATACAAACAACACTTTTAATAATGCCTTTATTAGCGTAATTAATAACAGCCAAATCAAATACACTCGTAATTTGTCTACAAATCAAATATAGATAAGAAACTAATTTAATAAAATTTCATCTACTGAAGCCCAAGATAATTTTCTATTATTCCCAAAAACTCGTTTTGTAAAACCTTTTTCTCGTCGAAAACCGAATTTATTAGAATTCGATTACATTGGCCATTCAATTAGTTCTGTACTTCGATTGTAATTACATTTTACAAATACAAGCAAATTAATCGCACTGTCTGAATTCGAACTTTTGATAAATATCGGAGATTTCATTATTTCGACTGTTTGAACCGGTATGTCTAGACTAATTAGAGCAATGGAATTGGTAATTTAAAAGTTATCTAAATATTTTATTTATTTTGCATAAATCTTGATAGTGATCCGAAGGAATATTTTTTAAATTTGTTTTCTACAGATTTTTAAATTATTTATTTGAAAACTGCTCTCATCCATATCTTACTAATTAAAGCTTATACATAACACAGCCCTCTACGTAAA
The DNA here is from genome assembly GCA_002382865.2 of Heliothis virescens. NCBI lineage: Eukaryota > Metazoa > Arthropoda > Insecta > Lepidoptera > Noctuidae > Heliothis > Heliothis virescens. The sequence goes on from NWSH02000150.1 coordinate 6,363,971, forward strand.
TAATACGGATTTTTTAGACTTTTTTAAATTCGTTTTACCCTTTTGCGTGTTTAAAAATCCCTATTTATAAAATTTGTTTATGGAATATCTATTAAAAAAAACATAAAAAATAAAAAAAAACATAAATAAATATTCGTTAGTACCTTGTTCAGTGGTCATTGTTTTGCCTAATTTTCAATTAAATATATATCAATATTATGGGATAAACTGACGTATAATTAAAAATAACTTCTGTATTCTAGACGAGAGTAGTAGCATATCTCAAAATCTCAACCCTGATAAATAAGTACAAAAAAATAACAAATGTTAAAACTAAAAATTATCATTATTTTCTACACAAAGTTCCTAAAATAATTTATCTTTCTTTGTTCAGTAATTACACCAGAAAATGGGACCTAAACAACAAAAGTACTAGGACTCCAGAATAATAAAGGCAGTAAGCATTATGAATTGTTCACAACGTTTGTTACTTGTCACTCCGAGGTCTTAATGAAGAAAATAATTTATTATGATGCTTTCCAGATGGTAACAACAGACACTTCAATTACTAGACAAACGTTATATCATAGTGTAGCACAAAATAAATGCTTTCCAACTAATCATAATTACTCCTAATTCTGGGAAAATGTCCAGACGCTGTACCAGGGTGCCAGAAACTTGAAGAGTTTCGTAATGATCCTGCCTACTTCATTAGTACACTTGTAGGGATAATTTTGTCTTTGTCATCATCGTTTTTCTAACGTAGATTTATATAATTTAGCTACATCGCACTTTTTGTCCCCAGTCCCTAAGGGTTTATGTACCTGCTCATATACATGTGACGGAATACCAAGTTCTTGGCAAGATTCAATGGAAATAAATCCCAAGTCTCCGTGGTACACCCTTTTTCATCTGCTTAGCCTTTTTTCAAACTATGCTGAGGTCGGTTTTCAGTCTTAATCAGATACCAGCTGAGTACCAGTGTTTTACATGGAACGATTTCCAATCTGACTTGCACATCCCAGTAACCCAGGCAACCCGATACTCCTTAGACTCGTTGTCCGACTTTCTGGTTTGTGACTGTCCATAACGACTGCCAAAATGTTCAAATGATAGCTGGGACCCACCTGTTTATCATGCTCTCCGAAACAGGGAAGATCTCATTATGACAAGATGGCCGGCAATCACGGATAGTCCGAGACAAGCGTTGCCTTAACATTATGATCAATTGACCAATACCGCTGTTGCTTTGCCTTATAAAAACCACTAAAACCAATAAGGCAGCCATTTGACTGTTATCTTCAAATAACATGTCTAATCCACAAATCGATGAGTCTCGCCAGATACTCTAGTTTCCTTTCACTAAAGCAAAACAGACATAAATAATCAACACTTTCAAAGCTTATGAAAAGCTTTTCACGCGAAAAGGCCAAGAGGTCCAAATGGGCCAAATAGCTGATTTTATCTTCCTTTTATCAACTTTAAGTGTTTTGTAAGTGGTTTTGCCAAAGTACTGCCATTAAGCTGTTTTCTATTGAAGAATTTATGACGTTAGTTGTACCTATTTGGGGCGTCACATTTTAGGGGTTAAGTGCGCCAGAAGTTTTTTGTAAGAGTTGGAGGGTTAGTAAATAACAATATGTTTTGCTAGACTTTTTGGGACGTAGCTAAAGCAATATTGGGGTTATGTCAATTTCAGGACCTTGTTTTTTTTATCCGTTTTCAATAAGGGATTTTTATGAGATGTTTCGAACCAGTTGCCCCACGAGTCGCCCATTCGGAAAATCATTATATAATAGAAAAAAATAATCCTCGATAACTAGATTATCATGCACTAAAAGAACTTCCAAATAGGATAGTCATTTTTGAGATTGGCGCGTTTAACCTTCAATCTTATAGAAAACTAGCTTCCGTTAGCGGTTTTACATGCTTCTCGAGGGAATTACTTTCCATACTTGAATAAAAAGTAGCCAAATGTTATTCTGATATGTAAGCTATATTACTGTCAAGTTTCATCAGAATCCGTGCAGTAGTTCTAACGTGAAATAGACAACAAACATAAACACATACATCCTCACAAACTTTCACATTTATTTTATTAATAGCATAGGACATCATAGAATACATAGCCTTCAACATCTAAATAAACAAGCTACAGTATCATAGACACGTGATAACTCGTCCCATATCGACGTATCGACGTATCCCCTACTTTGACAGCTCGCTCCGGATGGCACGCGCGTCACTGCCGGAAGGGACTACATATCGGGTACTGACGTGTGATGACGTCATGTTAGTTGCCTGGTCGTCAGTAGTAGATTAACGGCCAGTTTAACATGTTCTAGATAGTTATCTGACAGAAAATGCCATAGAAAAATAGTCAACATTTTAAATACCTATCCATATGTCCCTGTCTGTCAGATAGTCGTTCCAGATGACTATCTCACAGATAAAGCCATAGAAAAGTAGTCAACATTAAAACCACTTCAATGGCGCTCTGTAGCTATCTACAATTTTATCTGGAACTTTTGAAACTGGTTCTGAGCGTTTTTGATTTTCTATAAAAAGCTAGCTAAATGGGAATTACAATTCAAAAAACATTGAATTGGAGATAAGAACTATTGAAGTAATTTGGTTGATCTTTTAACAATTTCCAAAGAAATAAGTTTCGGCCTATTGGTTTCTTACATTAGTTAAGTGTCTGTCTCATTAATAACTTGAACTTTCCGACCTCAAAAGGATTCCAGACATATTCACCATACCGAAGAAGACAGAAAACTTCCAACCACAGTTGCTAGTCCCCTACTAACAAGATTTTATCCTCTGCCCAACTCAAAAAATACACGAATAATAATACGAATTCAATCGTCAAATTACCCTTACAAGGTGACAAACTTACCTTAACGAGGTCACATAATTTCGGAAGCCTTCGGCTAATTGAGCGATTACCAAATATCTCTCTTCAATTTAGTAGGGTAACCGCAGCATTAGAAACTAGTAATAATAATTATAGTTGGCTTTAATTGTTAATTTAGTTTTAAGCCGTTTTCGCACTGACAAATGGTGAAGTTAGATAAGGCTTAGAGGCTTAACCAGGGGAATCGACTGTGAACTCGAAATTAGCAGGAATGCTAAATTTACTTTAGTTATAGTTAGGGATACGAGAGGGAATATGACCATTAGACCGTTATACGGTTATAGAGGACCTATATTTATCTGGATGAGATTATCATTGTGAAACATTGGGAACGGCACTGATAGACGTTTAATTTCATGAATGTGGTTGTGGAACCATACCTGTGTATGTAATGTACAGATGACAGCAGGTCAACGTACCCGAATCTGGATAATTTTACCAATTGAACATTAACCTTCCACTATTAAGATAAGGTTGAAAATCGAATGAAGAAATTTGACAGATTGTGGTAGGTTGATGTGCTGGCGTCTGTACATTTACGGCCTTTAGCAATATTCTATCTATCTGCTGTTTTGCCTACCAAAGATTCTATCTCTGGAAAGCAAATCAAAAGATAGATATGTAGACGTAATATTGGGAACGGCCGTTACACACAAGCATTACTCACTTGGTCTTGTGAAATAAAACTTAGGTATTTTTTACTCTGGCTACTAATTTCCATCTCTATTGAACTTGTTCTATGAAATGACATAAATTCTAAAGAAAAAAAAATACAAGGGCAATAAAATCTCCCCTAAATTAAGTTAACTGGGACCCAAATCAGCCAGTTTAGGGGCAAACTTTTAAATCTATTACTTTCTTATTACTTTATCCATTCGACGGCACTCGTTCGCGAACCTTTTTAAATGGAACTTTTTGTAAAAGTGTCAATTTGTTATTAGTAAATTACATTGTTAAACTAAGGTACAGCTTGCTGAATATTTTTTTTCTTAAAGTAAATTAATTGGGTTTTTGTGTTTTAATTATCGTTCAGTCCTTAAAAGACTAACAGGTTTTTTTTTTTAAATAAGATATTTTCTACAGATTTTTTCATCTTCATTATCTGCCTGACCTTTTCCTCATTTTGAAAGTATAAGATAGGTTTTTTTTACCAAATTCCACTGAGTTTTTATCAGTGTGTCTTGACCACCTTTCAAATATCTTCAAATCTTTCAATCTTATCTTTCAATCTGTCAAATATCTTCAATAGATTTTCAACCTTATCACAATAGTGGAAGGTTAATGTTCGATTGGTAAAATTTTACAGATGCGTTTAGGAGACCTGATAACGTCTGCACGTAACATTATATGACATGCCTTCATAAGGCTCATCAATCTACCCTTGTCTCAACATGATTTAAACATAATGTGATTTTATTGACTATGAAAAATATATAAAATACATTATCATGTAAATGTGACAACGGTGTGGTTGTTACTTATGATAGTTACATACTATTTCTTTTTCCTCAAACCCCCATAAATTATTTCCGCATGCATAGGGTTAAAGGTCGGTTTTACTGTTCATACTGATCGCGATATACTTAAGCTCAGTAAACTCGATCGCAAAATGTGAAGTGTCTTTAAACGACTTCCCAAAAAGGAGGACGCACTCAATTCGGATGTTTGTATTTATTTATATTTATCGCCCATAGATAGAGAAGAATGGAATAAAAGAAATCGCCCGAAACTCCATTTTTAACCAACCGTTTTGTACAATTTGTTTTTTTTTTGCAATTATGCCCAGATTTGTTATGCTATATCATTTTAACTGACTTCAAAAAAGACGAAGGTTCTCAATTCGGCCTGTAATATTTCGTTGCTATATATTTTTCCTATGTTTGTACACCGATTTTTGATGCTTTGTTTCTTAAACTATTAATTAAAATATAAATAAGGTTAATCTTCTTACGCCCAATTCCGATAAAACAAATGGTATGTCTTGCTAGCGGATGGTAGTATTTTGACATAAGCCTCATAGAATAAAATGTCAAAGTCATCGTCCTTAAACTAAACGAATCGTTTGTTGTTTAAACAGGACATTGAACTTGCTTTTAACAGTGGAACCATCCCCTAATAGCTATGACGCGCGCACGTCACTTCTGTCGCCAGCATATGGATCTGACAGCTGTCACTGACAGTCATATTCTGCCTAAATGACATGGCGACATGTTGGAGGCCATTAGTACACCATAATATTATAGTGGTACTTAATGGAGCCGAGGTTACACTCGCGTGCCGGAAACATATTTCAAAAACTCTAAATACATATTACATTAAAGGCCAGTTCCATAGGTTATAGATAAAGTTCTAGATATCTGATAGATACTGCCATAGAAGAGAATGGCAACTGGCTGTTAATGCAATATTTTGGTCCTTTAATTGATTTTCTAGGACTGTATGTCTTGATAAAATAAGTAAGTATTGTGAAGGCCCTCTTTAACTACATTTACTATCAGGAAAAAACTCTGTATAATAAATATATTATCTATAGTTTATCTTAGTTTAGAAAGCATCATAATATATTTTCTACAGTTTTGCTAATTTTCATTTTTGACCACATTAATGGATGACAACTAACTACGTTACCTTACGTTGACCTTGCTAATGTTGAAACTAAATTCTATCCTAAATAATGCAGCATTGAGTCTATCTAAAATCTAGAACCTATATGATAAATATATTATTCTAAAACTGAAGAAACAGAAAAGTATTCCTACATAATACAAGAAACTAAAATGCGGAAACTATTTCTTAAAAATTATTTGAAAATTGTATTACAAACCATTTTTATTTTTGCTACAGTCCGTCTTATCTAAAACAAAATATCAGTTAGTTAAACTATTAAATTCTATTTAAAGTTAGTGATAAATATGTTTAGTAAAATTTCTAGGAATTTTGCAAAATTCATGCTAAATGCTGGCTCATGCGTTGGAAAAAGGAAAATCGCACATGCTAGCTTTTTTTTCAAAGCGATTCCTAATTTTTTCATGCTGTTATTTTTCTTTTAAATTTTGTTTATCGAACTGGTAAAATGATTACCTAAAAACTAAAAAAATGGTTACAAAATAATAAAAAAACAACTTCGAACTTTTAAAATGTAATTAAAAATTCTCAACCTAATTTCGGCCAGGGAAAATATTTAAAAAAACTCTTAAAAAGTAGGCAAATTGATGATCTTCAAAAGTTTGGGGAAACATCTCAGAAATGTGATGTACCAGGGCTGCATAAAAAGGAGGAACTTTATTTACAACATAAACGGTGGAGGAAAGTTCGGGAGTGTTCGAGAAACTTCGGAGATGTTCGGTAATATTCGGATTAGGGGCTTACCTAAACTTGCGTCGTATGTATTCATGTATTCTGACGTCATAAATTGTGACACTAGGGCTGTCTTCCCCACGCCTGCGTCACCAAGTAAAACCACCCTGTACTTTGGTATCTGTAACAAAAAATATGGCATTAGTCGTGGTACTTTTATAAACTGGATTTTTATGACCTGACACTTTTTACGTAAAGTTACAACAGAAAAACGTGGTACTTTCTGTGATTTATCAGTGAATTCACTTCATGGTATTCTGGCGTCAAGTGTAGTTGTACTTTACAAACAGTATTCAAGAATATTATTTTTTGTACGGAAAAGTGTGGATGGCTTCTACTTTGAAACATGAAACTGTACTGTGATTTTATTTCATGAAGACCTAAATGTTGGTAATATATGAAGTTTTCAACTGGGAGACAGAACTAATTTATGTTACAAATATTTTACCCAATATCTCAGGACCTAATGAACTAATTTTGACAAAAATACGGCCAAGGGCGAGTTGGACTCGCGAAAAATGAATATACGTACCTATTACCTACAACTAGCCAAAATACAAACATTTTTCGAGCAGCAAAAAATAACTTTGTTTTTCATACAAATATATGAAAAACAAAGTTATAAGCTGCGGTTTCACAGGTTTATTGTATGGGGACCCCCCTTAATATATTTTTTTAATTTTTAGTATGTGTTGTTATAGTGGCAACGGAAATACATAATTTTTGAAAATTTCAGCTTTCTATCTATCACGGATTTTGAGAGCTTGGAGACAGACAGACAAACAGACAGCGAAGTCTTAGTAATAGGGTCCCGTTTTACCCTTTGGGTACGGAACTCTAAAAAATACAATTAAAAAGTCTCGTTATTCGCGAGTACCATACGCTATACTTTATCCTTATACGGGAAGTAGTCCTTTGGGACGCGACAGAGAGAATCAGCTATAATTAGCTATTATGCTTAAGATTCCAGTCACCCATTTGCACATTCTATGAATTTGAATGCGTGACCTCCCAATCCCAAAACAGCATAACTCAAACATATACCCATTCAAATTTAGACCGTATTGTCATATTGATAGAGCAGTTTTTTTCTTTATCAAACAATGCGTTTCACAAAATCTGTGTTTCCTATTGTTGAGCTATCGAACAGAAATCAATTACTTAGCAAATGGATTTAGATATAACTTTATTATAGTTATGCTTGGTATTTCAATGGATACAGTTAGATAAATAAATCCGGATCATTTTATATCGATATTGGTATTGCAATTCTGCCTTAGTGCCTTCAACAAATACCTATGTGTAATGCTATAGTTGCGTTAATCGTTTATGTGATCCCCTGAACGATTAAACGCCATAATATAAGTAAAAGTAACAATTAAAACTTAACTCTCCTCTAAGTACCTACATGATAAGATAAAGATAAAAAGTTATTTATTCAAAGTAGGCTGAAAATCATCACTTTTTGAAGGTCAATTTAACAAAATGGCAGCCCCCAAAACGCCCGCCCTTCACCACTTCCTATGTGTTTTTGCTGGGAAGAAGAAACTGGGTGGAACTAACTCCTCCAGCAACACAAATCTGTGTTATGGTTTGAAGAACCGGTTTTATACAAAATAGATAAATTAATACATGAAGTATACAATTTTATTAGGTACTAGCTTCTGCCAGCGACTTCGTTCGCGGATCATGTCGCTTATGCCAGCGACAGTGCGTTTTCCCAACATTTCCCTTCACTGCTCTGGTCCTATTGATTGTAGCGTGATGAAAAGTATACTATAACCTGCTCAGGAGTATGAATAATAATTGTACCAAGTTTCGTTAAAATCCGTCGAGTAGTTTTTGTTTCTATAACGGTTATACAGATAGACAGACAGACAGACAAAAATTCTACTGATTGCATTTTTGGCATCAGTATCGATTCCTAATCCACCCCCCCGATAATTATTTTAGAAATATATTTCATGTACAGAATTGACCTCTCTACAGATTTATTTTAAGTAAGTATAGATGAAATTTTTAACTTGTGCGTTATCAGAGACTGGGATAGAGCATTGGATGTGTGCATGGTTTTAAATCGCGACAGCTCAGCATACTGCAGTTTGCACCTTGAGTTTGGGCTTGTTTCTAGAATCATTAGGGGTTGCATGTTTTACGTCCCTCTAAAATTTGTTTAAGAATAAAAATGCACAAAAAAAAGTACTTATTCACAGTCAAAGTAGCTTTTATGCCACCATATTTCTGAAAGATAAGCTAAACTACCAAGCCCAGCCTCACTTGTTTATAAAAAAATGCACATCTAAATCTATACTAATATTATAAAGCTGAAGAGTTGTTGTTTGTTTGTTTGTTTGTTTGTTTGTTTGTTTGAACGCGCTAATCTCAGGAACTACTGGTCCGTATTTGAAAAATTCTTTCAGTGTTGATAGCCCATTTATCGAGGAAGGTTTTAGGCTATATAACATCACGCTGCAACTATTAGGAGCGAAGAGAAATAAGGAAAATGTGAAAAAAACGGGAAAAATTATTCATCCTTGAGGGCTTTCGTTGCGTGCGCTGCCGAAAACGATTCAAGATACCAAAAATATATGTACGAAAGAATTATTCCTCTTGAAATGAGCTAAAAAAATGTCCGCGACAGTATATGTCTATCTTATAAGATTAACTCTCTAGAACCGTTTTTATGGTAATCTTTGGTGGAAATGAATGCATTATTTGTTAAGAGTTGTATCAACGTAATAATATTAATCTTTATCCAAATAAATAGTAAATAATGTTTTTGATTAAGAGTATTTAATCTATACTAATATTATAAAGATGAAGAGTTTG
>NWSH02000150.1:6374439-6385165 GCA_002382865.2 Heliothis virescens
ACTGAACGATTAAACGCCATAATATAAGTAAAAGTAACAATTAAAATTAACTCTCCTCTACAGTACCTACATTGATAAGTAAAGAATAAAAGTCTATTTATTCAAAGTAGGCTGAAAATCATCACTTTTTTGAAGCGTCAATTTAACACCAAAAAATGGCAGCCCCCCAAACGCCGCGCCCTTCCACCACTTCCTATGTTGTTTTTTGCTGGAAGAAGAAACTGCGGTGGAACTAACTTCCTCCAGCAACACAAATCTGTGTTATGCGTTTGAAGAACCGGTTTTATACAAAATAGATAAATTAATACATGAAGTATCAATTTTTATAGGTACTAAGCTTCCCCTGCCAGGACTTCGCTTCGCGGATCAGGGTCGCTTTATGCCAGCGACAAGTTGCAGTTTTTCCCAACATTTCCCTTCACTGCTCTTGCCGCTCCTATTTGATTGTTAGCGTGATGAAAAGTATCACTATAACCTGCTCAGGAGTATGAATAATAATTGCTTGTACCAAGTTCGTTAAAATTCCGTCGAGAGTTTTGTTTCTATAAGCCGTTATTACAGATAGACAGAAGACAGCAAAAATTCTACTGATTGGCATTTTTGGCATCAGTATCGATCCTAATCACCCCCCCGCATAATTATTTTAGAAATATTTTCATGTTTTACAGATTGACTCTCTACAGATTTATATTAAGTAAGTATAGATTGAAATTTTAACTTGTGGCCGTTATCAGAGACTGGGCATGAGAGCATGGGGATGTGTGCATGGTTTTAAATCGCGACCAGCTCAGCATACTTGCAGTTTGGCACCTTGAGTTTGCGGCTTGTTTCTAGAATTATTAGGGCGTTGCATGTTTTTACGTCCTCTAAAATTTGTTTAAGAATAAAAATTGACACAAAAAAGTACTTATTCACAGTCAAAAGTAGCTTTTATGGCCACCATATTTCTGAAAGATAAGCTACAACTACAACCCAGCCTCACTTGTTATAAAAAATGCACATCTAAATCTATACTTAATATTATAAAGCTGAAGCAGTTTGTTTGTTTGTTTGTTTGTTTGTTTGTTTGTTTGAACGCGCTAATCTCAGGAACTACTGGTCCGATTTGAAAAATCTTTCAGTGTTAGATAGCCCATTATCGAGGAACGGTTTTAGGCTATATAACATCACGCTGCAACTATTAGGAGCGAAGAAAAAAGGAAAATGTGAAAAAAACGGGAAAAATTATTCATCCTTGATGGGCCTTTCGTTGCTGTTGCGCTGCGAAAAACGATTTCAAGGAATACCAAAAATATATGTACGAAAGAATACCTCTTGAAATAGAGCTAAAAAAATATCCGCGACAAGATATGTCTATCTTATAAAGATTCACTATCTAGAACCGTTTTTAATTGGTATCTTGGTGGAAATGAATGCTTATTTGTAAGAGTTGTGTATCAACGTAATACATATTAATCTTTATCCAAATAAATAGCTAAATAATTTTGTTGATTAAGCCAGTATTTAATCTATACTAATATTATAAAGCATGAAGGAGTTTGTTGTTGAACGCGCTAATCTCAGAACCTGGTCCGAATTGAAAAATTCTTTTCAGTTTTGGATAGCTCATTTATCGGGGAAGGCTATAGGTTCTTTTTTATCCGGGTTGCGTCGAGTAGTCTCTTCTATCTTCTCTTCTTCTAATCTCTTCTTCTATATAAACAAAACTCAAAGTCGTGACTGATTCACTGGACTCACATCGCACGGCCCAAACCGCACTGAACTATAAAAGCTGAATTTATCTAAGACGCTGACGCGTGTTAAGAAAGCGAATCTTTTTTGAAAATTCCGTATCCTAAGCGGTTGATATAGGGGTTGAAAACTTTGATTGGCGAATGATATTAAATACGAATTTCGAACATGAAAACTCGTGAAGTTACTCCTGAAAATAAATAAGTGAAACACCTGGTGTTTCACGACTTTTTTGAAATTTCGTGTCCTAAGGGGTTTGAAATAGGGGTTGAATCTTTGTAATGGATGAATATTAATTACGAATTTTCGACATGAAAACTTCGTGAAGTTACTCCTTTGAAATAAAATAAGTAAAACGTGTTTCACCATTTTTGACAAGTTCGCACGTCGCCGTAAGGGGTAAATAGCGGGTTTGGTAATTTCGTATAGAAGCGCTTATGAATTTTTGGAAGAAAGTGACATGAAATTGTGGAATATAGTTTCATCTCTAGGGTCTGTCGACATCGCATCGCATTTTACGCAAAAATATACTCCTGAGGGAGTTAAAACGGGGGTTGGTAGTTTGTATGAAAGTCCTATGTTTTTTGCATGTGTTTACCTGATGCAACAGACGAGTTAAACTATAAGAATTACAAGAATTTGGTGCCATTGTAAAAATTTATCCACCGTGATTGAAATTTTTCTGCTGAGATATTTAATTTGAAGATCTAGAACACCTTATGTGGAACTTCAAGAGCAGCATCACTACACGTGTAGAGATGATGTTTAGCAAAAGTTGTTTAGTTCTGGTGGGTGTTGACTACAAAAATGAAAAGTTCTGAATTCGCCTCGCATATTTCAGTCCGCTACCGGCCTTAGGAATACGAACTCAGATCTTTGATTTTGACGGAACCCCGTTGTCGCTGGCATAAGGACATATCCGCGTACGAAGTCGCGGGCAGAAGCTAGCTATAATTATAAAAAATCTAAAGTCCTGACTCATTCAACTGGACTCAACACCAGGGCCAAAACCTGTTAACCTATAAAAGCTGAAATATTAACGAGGTTTATCTAAGACTCTCACGCGAGATAAAAGATAAGACTTTCCGAATTCCCACAGGAAACGGAAAACAACGGGGATTTTAACTTATAGGCGGCGCGAAGCCACTGGCCCAGAAGCTAGGTCTATGGATTTATAAATGATAATTAATTGCTCAGCTTAATTGTCACAGGAATTTGACGTTAATATTTCGAAAATTGTTTTAGAGGGAGTCGTTTTTTTGTTTGGCACACAAACAAACACAAACAACACTATAATTTTTCCTTGCATCGATATAATAATATAGCGGAATTTTAAATGTGTAGCACCAGGCATACTTGATAAACAATATTAAAATTATCTATAGAAATATTATTAACTTTTGTGTTACAACATGGTTAATTACAGAAAATGCATAACTCCATCTATGAATTCTGTGATCCTCACCAAGTGATAATTAATTGGTTTACCACTCCGTCTGCATTGTCCCAAATTTAATTTAATTTACTTTACATCAATAGATGGAGCCTGACAACCAGTCCTACCAAGGGGTGGGCAGGTTGCCCGCGGTAACCTGGGTTGTGGAATGGTCAGAACAGGCAGTCGCTCCATGTAAAACACTGGGTTTCTCAGCTTGCATTTCGGTTAGCATGCGGAAGGCACAACAGATTTGGCGGAAAAGGCTAGGCAAGAGATGGAGACCGCCTAATTAAAGTTGCGTTAAACACAGTTTCATTTTTTTTTATTTTTCCTTCACCAAGTTATGTTTATTATTATTACCTATGCTTTCTTTAAACAGGTAACCGTCACAAATCGAAGCGGCAGAAAAGCTTAGCCAAATTCAACGTAAACAAGCTTAAAATTTCATCGATGTAGCTTTTCAAAAAACTGCACGTAGTATTCATAGAAACTCTACCCCTCCTTCATTCACCCCGTATAAGGCAGAATTTCCAAAACATCCTTATCGCGTCATTCTTTATTTCTAAAACATGACCAAACTATTTAATTTTCATCGAATTAAGCTTTCGATAACAACGACGGAGTTTCATTACCACCACTTACACCCCCCTTGTTACCTTCACAAGAGCCGAATTTCAAAAAAAGCATAGCCCTGATCATCGGTTAGCGAGGACTTAAATGCTAATAAACAAAATTAAAGTTCATCAAATCCTCCAGTAGTTTTGCCGGAAAACGCGGAACAACAGGAAACAGACAGACAGACAGACAGACAGACAGACAAAAATTTTTTAAATCATGTTTTTGGCTTCTATTGGTTGTATGAAGATGCCCCATCTTAGTTTTTCTTTAATATCTATAATGTACAGACATGAGGTTGTTACAATTTTATTATATGTATAGAAGATTTACTCATGCTGGCGAGCACAATCCTTCATACCCGTACCTATAACTCAAGCAGCTACAAAAGAAAATTGGTTAACCTATTAAAAATAAAATAATTATGAAAACTGGACAGACAGAGTAACTGTCACAGTTATAATATTAGTAAGGATTGAAAGTTGATAACAGTAACCTTTCCATTTCGGACACATTTTAATGGCCAGTTACAGAGGTTTCAGATAAAGTTCCAGACAGCTATCTGATAGTTACTGCCATAGAAAAAAATATAAAATTAAGAACATTCCTTTTACATTTTTTTAGTAGCCTTTTTATCGTCCTACTGCTGAGTGCTGGGGACAGGCCTCCTCCCACATGAGAAGGATTGAGCATTAATCACCACGCTTGCTCAATGCGGGTTGGTGATTTCAGACTTTATAGTCCAGGTTTCCTCAAGATATTTTCCTTCACCTTTTATTAAAAGAAGAAAGAAAGTACGTACATACTTAGAAAAGTTGCATTGGTACTAGCCTGACTTGGAATTGAACCCACACACTCATACTTGAGAGGTTGGTGCTTCACCCACTAGGCCACCACGACTTTTGCATTATCTGTCACATAACTATCTAGAACTTTATTTGAAACCTGTGAAACCCGGCCGAAAACTCGAGAGTTGCCCTCATTTGCATATCCTTTGTAGGTAGGTATATAAAAGCTGGAACGTATTGTACTTTTTATACAATAATCCTTTACATTTTCCAAAACGTTATTATTTCAGCACAACAGCTTTTCTGCCTTCTAAATAATGGAAAAATAGGCCTTTTCTTCAATATAAATTTAAATTAGCCTCTCCGCTGTCACTAGATATATTAAACATGTTACAAATAATTTTGGCACATAACACGGGGGATTAAGATTGAAATTTGCTTGAAATGGATTATGTTTCACGTATATTGGATTTACGTCGTGTTGTATGAAAAGTACGGTGTTTTGTTGTGCCTATTGTTTGATGGGTATTACGTTTCATATTACGCTCCTAATATGAAGGAATACAATAAGAAAAACCATCGTTTTCTTAGCCTTTTTGGAAAGAGGCACCATATTTATAGTCCCTTTGGAGTTGGTTTTGGGACTTTCAAACTGGCAGCTTTTGCATATAATATGCATGATATATTTCGAGAGGATTTGTTGCTCTATTTTAAACATAATTTTTCTTCCGAGACAACGTGGTAATTAACGGCAATTTCTTCTCTGCATGAGAATATAATATTTTTTTGCATGAGATAATATATTTTTTTTCACTTTGTAGAATTGACAGGAGTAGAAAAGATTACCTAAGTAAAAAGTAGGACGTATTAAGATATATATTTGCCCTTTTTAAAGTTTACATTCAGCAGAGATGAAAGACTTTAATAAGGGGTAAAGCTCTGTCAAAAGGGCACTCATCCCTTTGTCGTAAACACTCACCAAGACGCAACAAGTCGGTCGTAGTCTGGAACGATCGCTCGATATACACCACCACTTATAAGGCTTTGAATATACATATAGGTATTTAATTCTGCTCAAAAGCTACATACAAACTAGGCATTCTAACGTGTAACGCTTAGGTTTACCTATACAAATTGAAGGCACCGCAAGCCGAGGAGCCAGAAAGCGAGCTCAAATGTAGCATACACATTCAACTATCGTTCAATGTGTACACTTAATACTTTGAACGATAGTTGAGTGTGTACAGACAACAATATGGTCTTACAACAAAAAGTTAAACACGCGATCATCACGTGTTTTAGAAAATTCTCTGAAGGCACCTAATCTATAACCAGCTTCATGTATCAATAATACTGCCCTATTTATAAAACCTTTTATCATTGACTCATTTTCATTATTTGTATTCCTGGCTTACAAATGACGCAACAAAACATGTGAGAATTTTCTTTGGTCAAAAACACTTCCTTCAATCGAACTCAACACCACTTGCCAAGAGAAATTAACTGTTTAATGGAAAAAAGGTGATAGTAAATCGTTAATTAATTCTTTCCCAAACACAAAATGACGAACTTATAGTAAAATTTAATTCTAAAATTGTTTCGTTCGACGTATTCTCCGCGATCGATACTGATAGGTTCGCCATAAAATAACAAAAACTTACAGGATCCATTTCATCTTCATCAGGAGTGTCCAGACTGGCGGAGTCCACTGGCCGGTACCCTGAGCAGCAGGAGCCGTCGAATGGTGACCGGTCTGACGCTCTGTGGACAAAGATATTGTAAGTTAATTAAAGATATTAATTAACAAAATGGTGGGTTGAGAAAAGGAGATGAAATAATGTAAAGATTGATTGACACAGTCCAGAAGACTTGATCAATTCTAGTTTTCAACCTCTGATGCAAAAAGGGGTGTTATAAGTTTGACCACTGTGTGTCTGTTTCTGGCACCGTACCCCATAAACGATTGAACCGAATTGGATGCGACTTTTTTCGATTTATTGCTAAGGTATTTTTTCGTTTTAATGTAATGAGATTGGGTTTTGTTTTCTGAAATTAAATCTTAAAAAAGTAATAGACGATTGTACGGAAAGAATCAATAAAAACAATACTGTGTGAGTAACAAAATTTTATCTGTTTCCGGCCTGTACTCTGCAGATTATTATTATAAATTATTCTCTGCAAAAGCAATAATAGTTTTCCTTTAACATCGACAAATACCTAGATAAATAGGTACAGACAACAGCACATCAAGTTACCACAATCTGTCAAATTTCTGCAATAGATTTTCAACCTTATCACAATGGAGGTAGGTTAATAGTCGATTGGTAAAATTTGACAGATTCGTATACGTTGACCTGCTGTCGTCTGTACTTATACACAAACACATATGAACCAGTGAGCCGCATAAAGATAAACAAGTTGCGCTGATCGAAGCGTCCGCTCTCAACAACCAATAGCGTGCCTTCATATTCTTGTTTCATTAAATGTTAATGTAATAAAGAACAATTAATTGCCTGTTAACATTGCTTCATCGGTCAAAAAGATCAATGAGAACCCGAATGAATAATTACTGAGGCAAAGTCATTAATTAAATGATGTTTGCATACTGCCGCCATTTTGTCTCGTTTCATAAACGTAATCATTATTATTATCAGCCTTTTTATCGTCCCACTGCTGGGCACAGGCCTCCTCTTACACAGAGAAGGATTTAGCGTTAATCACCACGCTTGCTCAATGCCGGGGTTGGTGATTTCTGACTTTATAGTCCAGGTTTCCTCGACATGTTTTTCTTCACCTTTAATCAGTCATCCAAGATGTACTTAGAAAGTACATACAAACTTAGAGAAGTTGCATTGGTACTGGCTTAACCTGGAATCGAAACCACACATTCATAATTTTGCTTTACCCACTAGGCCACCACGACTTGATATTTAAAAGCAACTGATTCTATTATTTTATTATTAAAAGTAATCAAAAATATTAATTCTTCATTATCAACTAATTTTCAAAAACAAAAGACAGACAACGCAATCAGCCTGTTGAACATTCCTAATAGAATAACTTTGTTTTATTCAGTGATAACTCTGTTAATGCTTGCAAAGTATGCAGCCCTGGTACCGGCGGGTTTATTCAATATAAAACATTCCTTAAAGTCGTGTCGAGTTCAGGAGTTATGTGTGAATTTATTTATATAATAAAACCGCTGTATTATCTCTGGAAGTTATACCTGTAGTATATTTGTATGATCATATAACTTTGCCGTTCTGAAGTTGGCTAGTAATTACTTCACGATAGTCAAAATGTATGAACAAAACACTGCACTCTCTTGTTTTCCATATTATGGTGAGATTCCACCAAAATTGTTCACGCACATTTGTTTGCGAACAAAAAATGTACATGTCTTCGTGAGTCCACAGCTAGTATTTGTTCGTTCAATTTCGAAAACATTTTAGAGGTTTCCACCGATGGAGATAAAGTAGACCACTGGTAGAATCTCCCTTTTAGAACAACCACCGCAAAACTTTGAAACTAAAACCAAATAAAATACTAATTCCCCTTAGATATGTTAAAATATTTCTGTGTAATTCCCGCTATATAAGTACTCGATTAATTTGTTAATACCATACATTTCTAAAACATTTACATCTTCTACACAAAGCGGCTAAATAATATTCCTTACATCAGCAGCAGTGTTACAATTGTATTAGACATGTAGTCTACTTCAATTACAAACGATTATACGCGTTCACTTTACTAAATTCGGGTTTCAACTAATTTCGGTTGAGATCCCATGGTGGGTAGTTTAATACAAATTCGTGTGTACCTGTGGGTATTATGTTTGGTAGTGTTTTGGTTCAAATGTGTAAGTATTATTTCAGTTTTTTTTTCTACTTTTACTGATGAGCTACCTATCGCGGGTGGACTTATGTATAGCTCTGATCAAATTATAGGACTAGCATTACTTCTATAGTTTTTGCCATGTACATTTTTGAATATGGAAGCCTCGTCGTCATCATCATCATTTACATTTTCGTGAATAAGGTTCAAGTCATTTCATAGAAGCAAGAACAAAATGGGATCCACTTCACTGCCAAAAACAACCTCACTTCAGCAATTGCTACTCGTAGTAAAAAACAAATGAAAAATATTTTCCTTAACTCACTTACAGAACAACTGAAGAAATTCCAGCGTCAAATGACTCGGTCTGATAAAAGGTCAGTGAACCTTTCATGCTATGGTACCTATTTACAAAATGGGGGACCCTTTAAGTGCCAGCTATAGTTTCACGCACGATCGATCACCTTCTTACTAACCATTAGCATTCGCGACATTTTACAGGCAAATGAACTGACCCAGTTTGCCACTATTTAGGCAAGTCGTCCATTACTGCTTATCTTTAAAGTCAAGAACATTTGGTTTTAAGGTAGAGTCCAAAAATAAGTATTTTTTGTTCGCGCACGAAACGTGTGAAACCGCAAATTATAACTTTGTTATTCATATATTTGTATGAAAAACAAAGATATTTTTTGCTGCCCGAAAAATGTTTGTATTTTGGCTAGTTGCTGGTAATAGATACGTTCATTTTTCATAAATAATGGTACGGAACCATTCGTGCGCGAGTCCAACTCGCACTTGGCCGGTTTTTTTTTACTTTTTATCCGAAGTAATTTCCTCATAACGCGGGTGGAACCAAGGGAAATAACTAGTATTTACTGACATACGTTTGTTTTATAATATAAACACTTTTAAAAGGCACAGCCAACGTGTTGTTGTGACATTAAAAATAGGACACTTTTTAAAAATAGTCCCTGTATTGTATACAGTCTGGGTGCGTTAAAAAGGCCTGAAGTTAGGCTTACCTAAATAATTAATCAGGCATCGAGGTGGAAACGGCGAATCGATTATCTAAATAAAAAATACTCGCAATATGTTGTGAGTCTTTTATATAATACTAGCTGACCAGGTAAACTTTGTATTACTTAACTTTTTTTATTTTTACCCGACTAGGGCGAAGCGAAAAGGAGGGTTATGATTTTGACCTGTTTTTATTATCCTATGTTTTCTCATCGTTTAAACCTTCCCTCGATCTGTACAAACATTTTAAAACCAAAATAAGCCCGATCGGTCCAGCCATTCTTGAGTTTTAGTGAGACTAACGAACAGCAATTGATTTTTATATACTTATAAGATAAGAAGATACTAGTATTATTAAGCTGTAGAGTGTGTTTGTTTGATGACCGTGGAAATAGCAGGATCTACTGGTCCTATTTTAAAATTTATTTCAGTGTGATTAATCCATTCCAAAACTTGATACTTCGGCTATATTTGTTTGGAAGCATGGAGTAGATCCCACATAATGTGTGATAAGTATCTTCAGGGTTCCACCTATTTCTATATTGCAACTTTTTACACGTCCCTAAGAAGCAAATAAACTATGGGTGGTATTTAAACGCAAATCAAAAAATATCCTTTTTCTATGCAAAAGAAATCCAAATTCTCATCAAAATTACTGATTGCGCAGCAAAATATTCAACGCAAAATATTACAAAAACACACTACAATTTATTTTCGCAGCGTACAGCGATTTTTCCTAAAGCAAAAGCTTTTTTATTAATGCACAGCTAATAATCATAATGCACATCATACATGTTAACTCTTTTTCTTTTAAATATAGCTTCTATTTTTATATTATTTACAGCAGATTTTCTAAATAAAACAGCATTTTATTAGTCACAGTCTTCTTATTATTTATTTATTATCACATAATGAGATCAGCAAAAAAAATATAAAATTAGATACAAAATTGTATTTTTAAAGCGTAATTATTAAAGGTATAAGGGCAGTTGTAATTAGCAGTTTTGGTAAGTTAAAAATTATGAATGGCACGTTTAATAACTATTTCAGCAGTTAAAACTAAGCAGTAAAATATACAAAAATGAGTAATAAAAAATAATGAAATGGATCAGTGAATATATAATTGAGCAGAAAAATAATTAAATGAGCGGTAAAAATTATTAAATGAGCAGTTACGTGTGGGCAGTAATAAATCGGAATTTCTCGGTAAGAAATCTCATTCTAAGCAATTCTATAAACAATGATGTAGTAAAATGCAAGCAAGCAGGCAACATGCAAGCAAGCATGCATCATGCAGCAG
>NWSH02000150.1:6388731-6400851 GCA_002382865.2 Heliothis virescens
TTTTTTTTTACTGTCCATGTTTTACTGTCATAATAATTAATCAACCGCCATTAAATTAAATAACCCATTAATAAAGTGCAATTTACTGAATAATTAAAGCGGGTCTTGCTTTCGCGGGGCGTCCACGCTTCCTTTTTTGAACGACCACTCTGCACTCCAGTGAAAAAAGTGCGCGAAGCCGCGAACCTTTTTCGGTTAATTTGTTCTGCTTTTAGAAATAATGCAATGAAAAAGGATTTTTTTGTTACAATAATCATTTAATTTGCCGAGCATGACTTCTTGAAAATTAGGACAAATGTGATGAACAGGTTTTGTTGTACTTACTGGTTAATATGCGACTGAGATAGTTATTTTGCTATGAAATATGGAAAATTTGCTGTGCAGTTAGTATTTCTGCTATGTATGTAGTATTTTTGTACAAAAATAAATTTAACTGTATTGCATTATGAGGAAAAAAGTAATGTCATATTGATGTATAATTTCGAATTATCTGCAGTTTGAGTGTTGCTAAACATTTAGTTTATTTGTAGTGAAGTAAGTTATTTGATGTAAAAAAGAGTATAAATGATGAGTATGTATTGATAGACGATTATTTTATTTGATAAGCCATTTATTATATCCCATAAACTATTTCATATTTAAGTAACAAATCCTACGTTTTTTCGCACTTAAACTTCTTGACCGCTGCAATGACTAAAAGACAGGACAAATTGACGAGACCACTTTACATTTTTCATTCTTGAATTCAACGATCACTTCATATTAATCGCAGCTATTAACTCCAATAATTATTATAATGAGCTGCTCAGCTAAGACCTCTCAC
This sequence comes from Heliothis virescens, assembly GCA_002382865.2. Lineage (NCBI taxonomy): Eukaryota > Metazoa > Arthropoda > Insecta > Lepidoptera > Noctuidae > Heliothis > Heliothis virescens. The sequence goes on from NWSH02000150.1 coordinate 6,389,555, forward strand.
AAATGGATTTTCCTTAAAATTAATTAAAGGAATATAGGGAGAACTTTGAACACAAGTTCTTAAAATAATTGCTGAAAAAATGTGTTATTGTTACCAGTTAAAATGGTAGTTACCATGACCTACGACAAACAATTAATTATTCAAAATAATGTTGTTGCAATCTATACTAATACTAATCTATACTAGTATTATGAAGCTGAAGAGTTTGTTTGTTTGTTTGTTTGAACGCTCTTATCTCAGGAGCCACTGGTCTGATTTCGAACATTCTTTCAGTGTGAGATAGCCCATTTATCGAGGAAGGCTATAAGGTTACTTTTTATCTGGCTGTGCCGAGTTGTTCCCACGGGACGCGGGTGAAAACGCTGGCAGAAGCTTGTGTAGAAATAGTCCTTTCTTTCGCTCTATGCTTTGAATATGTTCAAAGATTTCATTGATAAGAGTTTATAGATATGATTAATTATTTCAGCTAAAACCTCTGAATAGATAAACTTGAAAATAATGTAAATAGAGCTCTGCTGCTAATTAGTAAACGCCCACATAAGATTCAACGATATAATTACAAACAAAGCCATGGGATTCCTTACGACCTACCAAATTAATAATGTGTACCAACATATAGTGGGATCATCAAAATAGTTGGATCACCAACATCACCATCAATCTTCCGATATGGGCGATTGTTAGGTCAACTATGAAAGTAATCCCGAAGTTCATGTTGGGCCAATGTTTGGAGCCAATAAGAAAAATAAGTTCACTGTAACAACTGCCAGCCACTGAATAATGACCGGTGAACAACAAACGAGAACAGACCGGTCACTAACTGAATGAATGACACAAGTTTAAGTTTCGAACTGCGGTCCGTTGTGGGAGTTTGAATTAGGAATTACGTTCAGGTGTTAATAGTTTTAAATTGAATTTGAAGGTTCAGCCTCAGGCCGGCCGAGGATAGCTTTTAAGGTAAAACAGTAAATATATTATTAAATTGTGTTCGTGATAATTGAATTTCAAAATAAACAATTTCAGGGTTTATTTCGACCACAAAAAACGTTGATATAAAATATGTACTTCAAAAATAGTCGACAGAGTCCTGAATGTAAATCTATTCAGCAGTTTTAGCACAGAAACGTAGTTATTAACATTTTATAATAACAACTAGCTTCTGCCAGCGGCTTCGTCAGAGAAAAACTTAAAATCCCGTTTTTTCCGTTCCCGTAGGAATTTCGGGAAATCCTTTCTTAGCGGATGGCTACGTCATAACACCTACCTGCATGCCAAATTTCAGCCCGATCCCTCCAGTGGTTTGGGCTGTGCGTTGATAGATCACTATGTCAGTCACCCTTGAGTTTTATATATTTAGATTTACATTGCTTTGACGCGGATGTAAAACAGAATGATGGTTCACAATCGTTTCTTGATAACCAGAAATCTATCTACATTCACAACCAACCATATTTTATCTTTAAAATTGTTCTTCTTTACGTATGTTATATGTGAGTGCCCCTTTTTGCCTTTACTTGAATCTGCTTTTAACAGCGCTAAGTGCGTTGTGAAGTATGCTTTAAGCCTAGCGGCGGTTCTACCACGCTTGTTCGTAACATACGACAGCGTGTGGTGGAAAAAATGGCGGATTTAAAACGGTACTTAGTACGTACGTTCTTAAAAAATGTTTTATTATTTAAGCGTGCTATTTTCTCATATTTCCAACCAGCTGTTTTTATGCGGTTTTATCTACATCCTTTTTGTACCTGGGTAAAATATTATCTACGTTACTCGGGGATAGTCCAGCTTCCCATCTGTGAAAGGATTTTACTAATCGGTTCCGTACTTTTTGAGCCAATTTGTTGCAATCATACACATCTTTCTACTCTATAATGTTCATATAGATAACTAGCATCTGCCAGCGGAACTACTCGGCACACCCGGATAAAAAGTAGCTTATAGGCTTCCTTGATAAATGGGCTATCTAACACTGAAATAATTTTTCAAATCGGACCAGCAGTTCCTGAGATTAGCGCGTTCAAACAAACACACTCTTCAGCTTTATAATATTAGTATAGAAGTATAGATACCTCACTTAAACTCGCGAGGTAGCAAATATAATTTACTTGGAAACTTACGAAAACAAAATATTATAATTCCTATATATACAAAACGTAAATAGGAAAATGCCGATCAGTACGTTTGTAGACTTATTATCGAGTAGACTTTCCCGGAAATTCCTTTATTAACTTTTCTTCCTGACAAAAATAATCTATTGTCTCTATAATATCATATGACTAGCTTCTGCCAGCGGCTTCACCCGCGTCCCGTGGGAACTACTCGGCGCACCCGGATAAAAAGTAGCCTATAGCCTTCCTCGATAAATGGGCTATCTAACACTGAAAGAATTTTTCAAATCGGACCCGTAGTTCCTGAGATTAGCGCGTTCAAACAAACAAACTAACAAGCTCTTCAGCTTTATAACATTAGTATTGATTTGAACAGACGGTTGATATCGGTTAATATGCTAGTCAAATTATACCAATGGGAAATTAACCTTCCACTATTACGGTAAGGTGAAAATCTATTGAAGGAAGCACTGGCGTCTGTACACTATTAGACTATAGTAAACCTGTCCATAAGGATTTGTATCGCAGTCTCCTTAACACCCACGGGATGTGGGCGGATTATTTTTATATCTTTATACTTAGCGGACTAACAAGGAATATTTTTTATTTTGTGTTATAGAAATAGTGTAAAGGGCAAGTTTATTTTTTACTATAAAGGCGATATAAGTAGATGAGTCTAAAATTATGCGGATATCTAATATACCTACTAATATTATAAAAGCGAAAGTTTGTGAAGATGTATGGTAGGTATATTTGTTACCTTTTCACGCAAAAACTATGGCACGGATTTCGATGAAACTTGGCAGAAAATACAGACAATACAAAATACAAGTGCCTTTACGAGAAAAGACTTATTTGCATCGGTATTAGTTAAAGTTACAGTTACTGAAAGTTAGTTCGGTTTTAAGGATTAACAAACACGAATTCATCGTACAAAGGCCTTGCATTCGTACAAACGTTGCCTCAAAATGACAGTACATGGACTTGACGCCATTTTGATTACATCGCGGTGCAGACATCTACGTAGAAACAAATAATATGTAGATACCTAGATATGCCAGTTATGTATCACCACATATTACCTACAAAACAAAGTCTGCCTCCGAGTTTATCTGTTCGCGATGTAACTAAAATCTTCTGAATGTATTTTCGTAAGGTTTTGTGTTGCTTAAGTGTATCTATGACCAACTTTTAAACTCTCCAGTCGTGTCGATTTAGTGAGGGAATAGGGAGTGCACCTGTGTCTGCGCAAACGCTTGTGCTCTTTAATGTGTCCTGGGCAACTGGCTGATCTCCTTATAAGAGAACAGTCTCTGTGGCCGACTACTATGGGCTACATTTTATCCGGGTGTAAAAGTTTCCTTAGAATACCAAACACGTGGAACAACTTAGTAATAAATATTTAAACACTATGTGAAGAACAAGTCTAGTAAATCCGCAAACAGAAGTACAAACAGCCCCATTAACATTTACAAGTAAACTTTGTCTTCTCAAGTTTCGTATTTAATTTATTCTCTTTCGAAGTAACAAGAGAATCAGTGTTCTTAATATTAAATAAAACCTGTGTATAAATGTGAGTTACAGATGTTATTCGTTTATATGTATATACAGTCGTCATAGTAAGACGACCTGCTTCGCCGACCGCTAATCAACGAGGGTGCGAATGGTAAGTAGGTCGGGTGTAGGGTTGGCAAAAAAAAGTGTATAGGTATAGTGGTTTTCTAATTTTGTATAATTAAATTTTGTATTTCACAAAAGGAGCAAAAAAATCACCACTAAATTATGAAGTTTTGTTAGAAGTTTTATGAAAAAATATTAATTAATCAAAATGTTACGTCAAGCTCGTTGTTATTGCATATTTTTTATTCATGACATTAGATTAATATCATTCTTTCTTTAGTCATTTTCATGATTTTAATATGTTTTGTAAGACTTCAACTTATATTAATAATATTTTAAATGGATACTAAGAATCAGGTTAAATAAGTTAAAATTGTATTTTTTATCACAGCTAATAAATCCAAAAATTACTACAACTTAAACCTATTTCTTTAGCTTTCAATTTGCCTTATGGTGTAGTTTCATGCAAGTGGCAACCCTACAGAAGTCACGCAACACGGTAATCAGTTACAAATCTCTTTTAATCTGATTAGACAGCGGCCGGCGGCGGCAGCTCTTTGTGGTGACTTCTTGGATTGTCTCCGTCTGTCCTGGCGTGTCTGGATATACCTAGCTTTAGCTAGAGGTTCATTAAATAGGAGTACAGATGACAGCAGGTCAACCTACCTTAATCATTCAAATTTCTGCAATAGATTTACTGCCTTATCACAATTGTGGAGGGTTCTAGTTCGACTGGTATTTGACAGATTTGGATAGGTTCAGCTGTTGTCTGCTGCTGTCTGTACCTACATACAACTCGTTTTATGGTGGGGTTCGTGAATTTGTACGCGATCAAAAAATGTGAACCCGTCCTACGAGTCTACAATTAAAATATTATGTTCGAGCGCAAAGGTTTCAATTTGGCGGACATTTTATAAATGATCGCAAATAATTTTCTACTATTTGCTAGACCGAGTAGACCCTACTTGTGTTGTGAAACGTTTGATTATTTTGCTAGCATTAGTAAATAACAGCATTACTAAATACTTCAGTACATTTCACCCGATTTATCTTCGAAGTTCAAGTAGTGATGGAACTTCAGTTTTATGACTCAGTCGGCAATCGTGAAGTCGCGTGTTTAAGGCTATCACCGCGCGCTTCCGTCGAAGGAAATCATTCCAAGTAATGACACCTATTTCACGGATTATGCTCAGTTTATTTAACCCATTTCTTCTCTAATGAGTATTTGAAACTTCATGCAATGATAAATTAAACAAATTCGTCATCGGCGTAGCTGTTTTCTAAGACGTATATGAAATTTGGTTTTGAGTCAATTAGACCACCTATTTCTATGACTACTCTACACAAGAACTGTGAAAATTAAGAATCAACGAATGACAGCCAGGATATAAACCCCATATTCATTAAAATTCGTGTGAACACTCGTTATACGTGAGCATCATTTCGCGTTGCTATAAGACAAAATGCGTAAAATATTTCATACTACGTGTACTACGTGTACACAAGACAATGTAGTAACGAATTCTTATCGACTACTTCATAAAATTATGATAACGCCTAATGGTGCTTCTACATAAAGCGCTGACCAAAGGCCTTACAGCCTTGACAGCTTGGAGCCTGATGACTGGAAGCATTTTACTAAAGAAAAATTATTACAGCCGCAAAAAAAATATATAATCCGTGAAAATTAAAATTTTCTAGCTATCACGGTTCAGCCTGGTGACAGACGGACGGGCGAATAAGTAACATCTGAATTGGGAACCCAAACCTTCTTCTAAAGTCCATTAAAAATACATACCTGCTATTAGTAGAGTTGACAGAGGTATTGGAGCGACTCCGGCGGTTGCAGATGGAGTCTCCGCAGTTGACCACGCCGCCCTTGGTGGTGATGCTGAAGGTCCGGAGCCGGTACAGGTCGTCTGACACCCGAGGGTTGTACGGCTTCTCTGGCAGCGAGCAGACGCGGGGCCTGGAGTGCTCCACAACTGACAAAGAAGAAAATGTATTTATTAAGACTTCTTGCACTATGTACAGATGCTAGTACGACCTTTTTCAATGTGTCAAATTCCGTCAATAGATTTTCAGCTTTATCACAATAGTACAAGGTTGATGATCGATTGGTAGAGAGTAGCTGTTGCCTGTACAGCCGTCAACAGGTCAACCCACCCGAATCTGTTAATACGAATCGAATATTAACCTTCCACTATTGTGATAAGGTTGAAAATCTATTGAAGAAAGACAGATTGAGGTCTAAGAAAGGGTTATAAAGATTGAGATATGTGATTGCGCTTTATATAAATAAGTATATTTCTTAGTGTGCGTATCGATGTCTCTTTGTAAAAGTTAAATATTTGCAGTACTAGTCTAATGTATTTCGTATATCAATAGTGAGTACAATGAATTGAATCTGTCTAGACAACTTGCAGTCTAGCCTTACTTTTGACCTTTCAAACTCATTTATTGTAACAACCCAACATAGCTGAACATAGTTGAGAAAAGGCTAGGCAAATGATATTGCAAAAAAATTAAAATATCTGCATTAAGAGCCCCTCATTTAAGGTCGGTTAAACACATTTTTTTGCGGTGTCACCTCTCTGCCAAAAATCACCTGCCTAGACTTTTCCCAACTATGTTGGGGTCGGCTTCCAGTCTAACCGAATGCAGCTTTGTACCAGTGTTTTACATGGAGTGACTGCCTATTTGACCTCCTCAAATTGGTCACAATACAGAGTATCTCTTGAAAAGATTGGTTTTCAGACTTCTGGCTTCTAACTACCCGTAACGATTGCCAACAATGATAGTAAACAGGCGAAAACAATCTGTGACTACCTATCTGTTAAAGAACTTTTTACGCAAACCTATATCTTTTACATATCTACATATCAGTTCTGTTAATAATTACTACCTCATGATAGGTCTCAAACAAACCCTTAAATGCCAAAAATTAACAAACTCTTCGCACACAACAGTCGTAACTCGTAAACTCATTACGGACTTTAGAGTTCTCTCATATAAGCTTAATAAAATATTTTCATCAGTAATATTCGCGAAACAACCCTCTTATTTGAAACTCAGCCACCGCACATAAGTTTGTTAGTTAATTAAATTATAAACTAACTTCGATACGTGCTCGAAAGACGGAAGATAGGTATAGTAAACAAACTTTTCAATTTGACGTTAAGAGTATTATATTCATATGTTTAAGTAATAATATTATATTACCAATTTATTAGAGCACATGGGAAAGTTTATGTTTTCGCGAATGAAATGAAACGTAACAGTAACAGGTAATATTGATTTACTACGGCGTAGCTGCCGTAGCAGTGACTACGTCGTAGCATCACGAATTATCTGAAAAATTATAATTTTATGGCATTCTGTGTTTTGTCAACAGTGTTTTACTTTCAATATTATTATGTATAATAAAGATACTATCTTTCGTCATAGGAATTTGAATCCAAAAACGATTAAATTAACAAATCGTGGAACATCGTAGCGTTGAGCTACGGCGTAGCTGCTACGCTTTTTTCGAAGCAACTATTTCATACAAAAAAAATACACTACGCTATATAATTCCTCAGTTTCTTATCGAAATCTCTACAAATTCAGGTTCGCCTTCCATAATGTTTTATTAATGACTGACGAGAATAGCTGGCAATTTTGTCGTCACTCTCGACTTGAGGAAAATTCATTTATTATGTAGAGAAATAACCGAAATAACAAATAGGGGGTTATTATGATAAAAGTGTGCACACATGGGGCAACCCAAATGATATTGTAATGGTTGCCTGAATAATAATGTGGTTGTGTCATTTGTGATAACGGACACTCATTTATTATTATTATTAGTTGTTCGCCGCGGTTTCACTCGCTTCCCAGATGAGCTACTTCTCGTACCCTGATAAAAAGTGTTTGACATATCTATACTATGTTATACGTTATGCTATACTATGTTATAAAGAGATGAAATTGTTTGTAAATTTGTAAGTTTGTCTGTAGGGAGTAATCTCTGAAAGTAATGAACCAATTTTAAAATTTGTTTCACTGGTACTTATTCGTGAGTGCTACAGGCTATATTTTGTCCGGGTACGGGCAGTATTTCCCACGAGACGCGAGTGGAACCGCAGGAAAACGGCTAGTTATCTATATAACTGTCAAGTTATATCAAAATCCGTTCACCCGTTTACGCATGAAAGCGTATCATACATCCTCACAGGTTTATAATATTTTTAAGAAGCTTACTAGCTATTTCCCACGGTTCTATCTGCATCTTAAAGGAGCTGCTTTCCCACACCCGGATAAAAAGTAGCCTTCAAAACTTACTGTAAACACCCATCCATAATTTGACCGCGGCAAGTTCAACCACCTCCGACTTATTGACATCGTTGTAACGAAGCTAAGTCAACAAGATTATGTGCAAATTTATTAGCCTTATCTAAATTCTGAGCAAACACTTGACTTTCAGATAAGCAGGTTATAATGACCTTGACCTTCGGTGGTCACAATGTTAATGGTTTTAATGAATAGATGAATGTTCTTGTCTTATATTACGGTGTCAAAAGATTCTGTAATGTTTTTGTATATGGCTTTCATTTTGATTTAAATGGTGGAATGATCTTGTTAAGTATTTTCAAATTTCAGATGACTTGCAAAGTAAAACGTTTTTACTGAAGGTATTAAAAATTACTAATATTGTAAAGAAAGCAACTCTGTTTATCGGCTTTTTCACCAATACTTCTGAACCAATTTAAATGTTATGTTTACTGTAAATTAAAAGCTCGTGGCTAAGTCCAAGCCACGTGGATCAATTATAAGGTTAAGCAACGCTTGGCGCGGTCGTTCCGTGGATGGGTGACAATCTTGTCATAACGAGTTCTTCCACGTTTCGGAAGGCACGATAAATTGGTGGGTCCCAGCTGTCATTTGAACATCTTTGGCAGTCGTTATGGGTAGTCAGGAGCCAGAAAGTTTGACAACCAGTCTTACTAAGGGGTGCCAGGTTTCCCGGGCAACTGGGTTGTGGAGGTCAGATAGGCAGTCACTGAGTGTGAATGTGCTCCATGTAAACACTGATTGTGTTTTACATGGAGCACATTCACACTCAGCTGTATCCGGTTAGACTGGAAGCCGACCCTAATGTAGTTGGGAAAAGGCTAGGCAGATGTATACTGATAATTAAAATTAAAACTGACTGAAATAATGACTACAAGTTTACAGTGTGCCGGGCTCTTAGTAACAAAGTGCGGGGCCTATTGCATTCTATTCCCATAAAAAGTGAGTTCGTTTGTTTGCATTTTAACTTCATGATTATTAGGCTGAACCGTGGGCCTGAAGTGATCATATAAAGAAAGGTTATTGGTTACATCGGTACTGCTTGACATGGATTCGAACCCACAGACTCGTCCTTAAGAAGCAGGTGCTTTAAGCACTGATCTATTATGACTTATAGAAACCATTATTATTATTATCCTATTATATTTCCCATTCAAAGCTAAGACATATTATTACAATCTACCATACCAATATGTCAATACATTACTGCTAATTATTACTAACATAATTAATACATTCCCCACACATAATAACTCGGCTAAAGCTAATCACTTGATGGCTATATTGTAATGCTAATGTCGTCAGTCGCATGAACGAGCTCTATGTGACGAACACACGTACATCCAATCATTGTAGATTATCTAATCTGCATCGCATTGGTATGTCACTTAGCTAATAATTGGATGGCAGACAGAAATTATATTAGGTACATGTATGTCAATAGAATCCGTGGCATTTATTAATTACTAGCTCCTGCAAACGGATACACCCATTTCCTGAGGAAAGTATTACCGGCACCCCGATAAAAAGTAGCCTACATGTTGGTCTGCTACATAAGCTATATTATTGCCAAGTTTCATCAAAATCTATTCAGTAGCAAACTGTTTTATGATTGTTAAATTGTGATCTTTCCGACGGGGCTGTCACAGTATATCGACAGTTTGTAATCTCGCGAGATCAATTGTAGTCTAAAGGTATTTACAATATTACAATGACATATACAATACACAAACATCCTCACAAACTTGTATTTTAACATAAGTAGGAAAACTTAACTAGTAGCAAATAAAAAATTGCGAAGAATTTACACAAAGTCACAAGCTGCATTAATCAAGGTCTGTAATCCGGTACTGAATGAACTTAATCAATACCTTCAGCAAGAGTGAATGAACGACGACAGAATCGAATGGAACTGGGTCTTTGTAATCTATGGCTCATTGTGTGTGGCAGAACGAAGGAATACCAGTGAGATATCTATTGTGTATTCGGTTGCAGAGGCGGCCCGTGAGAAATTTGTATGGGTGTTCACTTGAAATTGAGAAGATCAGATTGAATTGTCCATTTTAACACTCACTAGTAAAAACTGATAAGACAACAGTCTACTATTAATTATAAAAATCCCTAATTACATTCGCGCGCATGCATCTAAGTTGACAATTATTGTTTGTTTACGAGTGGCAACGTCGCGCGCAATCGCTGTCAGGCGCGCGCGGGCGAAATAAACCGACCGGCAACGTCGCGTGAGCGGCGCTCCAAAATTGGTTATTTTTCAATAGAAAATCTTCTGTTTCACGCGCAGAACTATGGCGAAATGTCTCTTTCACTCCTGTTGGATTTCGTATTAGGCAATGTACTGAATCTTGTTTCATTGGAGCGCAATCGTGAGCGCTCCGCTTCGCGCGCCACCTATGAAATGATGATGTATGGAATGAATAATATGTAAAGGTTTTTTTTTTAAATTGGTATTATCAGAAGTTCGTTACAACAGATTTCAAATAGTGATATGAGTAATAAAATTCAAAGGGAGTTCACTGCACCAGCGCTCCTTAGGGCGAGCCGCCTCTGTTCGGTTGTATGTACTGAAATCAGATTAAAAGCTGTAAAAATACTATGATGTATTTTGTTATGATTATTCAAGGCTACAGTTGTAAATTCATAGTTTTTTCTTATTTTCTAAATATGATGAATAGTGGTATGAATGCTATAATAAGGCTCTCGTCCCCTAGAAGTTATCACATAAAGAGCTATGGTTTATTGCGTTAATTATATGGGCAATACCTATGTCTGATTGTTCATCTATTCACGCCTTAAATAAAACTTATATTACCGTTAGCTTTTCCGATTCAACCTGTCTTGTTACCAATGTGTAATAACATCCATTAAATAGTGGAAAAACACTGTTATTTTGCGTTGCACCCGTGCGAAGCCAAGGCGGGTCGCTAGTTCATGAATAAATCCGAAATCACAGCGGGTGGTTTGCAGTTTAATTAATTCACCCAACATCTTTTACTCAGCCCTTTTTATTACATTTCTAAAAGCCGTCTAGACGACTTAAATTGATGTTGCAATAAGCGCAAACAGAACTCAGTATCACGTCAACAAACTTGCCAAGTTGTCGAATGTTATAGACAGACGACCAAACAAATCATGTCAGATATTATTATTTAGTTTCAATAAACTTTCTAATAGAAGAAATTCGTGGCTAAGTCGAAGCTGCGCGGATCGATTAATTAAAAA
>NWSH02000150.1:6410296-6428592 GCA_002382865.2 Heliothis virescens
GAATAGGGAGTGCACCTGTGTCTGCGCAAATGCTTGTGCACTATAATATATCCTGCGCAGCTGGCTGATCTCCTTATATGAGAACAGCCGCCGTGGCCGGCAATCGGCTAGGACGCCATCATAATCGACGATTTTGTGTCACCATTTCATTAAAGTTGTCTCAAAAGGGATTCAGCGTGTTTGCTTCCGCCCCATGTTTGCCTTCCAAAAGTCCGAGACTCTCTAGTCCCGTAATCTGATGATTATCCATACTAGAAGAATTGTTTATTTAACTATCTCATACATTGATCATCGAAGTGCAATATCAATATGTCATCATGTAAATCTATTAGCTTATTCATTTGTTAATAATGTAACACAGCGAGTCATAATTATCTACTCACGTTCACTGAAGAAAGTACGTCTCGTCATTGCACACTTGGGGACAATTATTCAGGGTCAGTTAGTAAGGTATATTTAGCGTTAAGATTATTGATATTTTTTCAAGGCAAGTTAATGTTAACCTAGACACCAAACCAGTTAAGCTATATGCTGTAGTTATAACATATAGCACTGCCTATCAAAGTACTTTTCACTTCTGATTACCTGTGGCAACTGTCGTCTATATTATTATGAAGCTGAAGTTTGTTTCTTTGAACGCGCTAATCTCAGCAATTACTGGTCCGATTCGAAAAAATATTTCATTGTTAGATAGCCCATTTATCGAGGAAGACTACAGGCTTTATTTTATATTTATTTCATACTTCTTATTCTGGTGCGTAGAGTAGTAAGAACGTGGGTAAAACCGCGGGAAAACATCTAGTTACTGAATAAAAGCAGAAACAACCGTAAACAATGGATGGTTTCGGTCACCGTCCATCCCTACATTTGATTAATTCCTTAAATAAGGTCTAAAATTACATTTAGGTACTATACCAATATTTCATTTCAATTATAATATTCCTAACACTGACCCGAATTCAGTGCCACTAACTGTAGGCAAGCTATTTGGGACGCGTCATTGAATCATTTAAGAGGGTTCGTGTACAGTCGGGTTTCAAATACGCATGAATAATTCTATTGTAAGTATAACATGTTAGTTAGTCACTGTGCTAAATGTTAATTATTTCTAAACTATTTAAACATTAATATCCTTAATTATATTTTAAACAGAGGGTAATTATCTCTCTATATTTCTGCAGCAAAATCAATATGTAAATAATCAATCTGAAGAGTTTGTTCGAACACGTTATCTCAAGAACTACTGGGCCGATTTGAAAAATTCTTTCAGTGTTCGATAGTCCGTTTACTGAAAAGGCTAGGTATATATAGATGTATGAAGTAATTCTTACTTGAACAGTATCCAGTTCACTATTATTTTTACAGAAAACGGCTGAACTGAGAATTGGATTTTTGGAAAATTCTTTTACTATTATAGAGGCCGCGACGGCTAGGTACATGGTACTTTTTATTCGGGTTCCCATGGTAACTTCCCATGAGATGCAAGTAAATCGCTAGTGAAAGCTAGTATTTTATATTTTCCGATTTCCTCGACAATTTGAAACTAAAAGCTGGTAGGATAAAGTTGTAGATCTTGTTCAGCGAGTAAATTGATACTGTTTCAGTGGATCATGTTTCAGTCGCTCGCAATTAAGGCTTAACCTTGTCTTATAAACTAGCAGTTGTCTGCGGGTTCACCTGTCTTGGTAGAACTATTTTAATGACTCATCATCATGAGTCTTCTTATCGTCCCACTGCTAGACACAAGCCTCCTCTCACATAGAAAAATATTGAGCGTTACCACGCTTGCTTAATGTGGGTTGGTGATTTTAGATTTTATAGTCCAAGTTTCCTCGAGATGTTTTTCTGTATATACTTAGATCCTTTCCTAATCTGTGCTTAGATATACTTAGGAAGTACATACAACTTAGAAAAGTTGCCTGATATGGAAATGGACCCACACGCTCGTACTTGAGAGGTTGTTGCTTTACCCACTAGGCCACCACGCATCAGCAGTACGCATAGTAAATATTAAAAAAATAATACAAACACCCGTATTGCGAACCCCTTTTTTGGGAAGTCGGTTAAAAATTCACATTATTTAATTTTTTCGTTTAAAAATATCTGGCTATGAATTTAATATAACATTGGTTACACGAAAGCTCTAACTTGTTGCTCGAGAATATGAATAGCCTAGTGGACATTTGAAATAGTTAGCTGGTGAGGATTATAATAGTCCCTGGGAGGCCATTAGTACAGCAATTGCTCGACACATGAGGGATTATGTAACTGACATAAAGCGCTGATTTTGTTACGTGTGGTATGTATAAGCCTTTATACCTTTCTAGGGAATAAAAAATCTATTAGTGAATGTTGTAGTTAAGTACTGATGACAATTAGGGTAGGTTGACCTAACCTACCCGAATCTATCAAATTTTACCAAACAAACATTAACCTTCCACTATTGCGATAAGGTTGAAAGTCTATTGAAGAAATTTGACAGATTGTGGTGTACAAGCTAAAACCTTTTTAAAATATTTGTACCATAGTTTTGAAGAAATCTTTCCACAATTATAAAGTTGAAGAATTTCATTTGTTTCTGTTTCCTTGTCCTTATTTCAGGGACTGCTGGTCTAAGGTCTATGGTTAAGTGCTAGGCAGTACCATAAATTACATTATTGAAGCAGCATTTTTGGAGGAATTGCATTATTATGCGAGCTACGACTGTCAATAGGCCCTGAATGAGCCATAGATCTCTCATACAACTTGATCTTTGCCTCGTTGATCTAGTGACTGCCTCGTTGGTCTCGGATTCAATTCCCGTGCCAGGCCGAAATCGCTTTGTGGATTTTAGAAACTTTCTCAAAGCGGCCTGGAGTTTGGAAGTTGGCGGTGTTACACCCCCGTGCCTGGGAGGGCACATAAAGCCGGCGTCCTCGAATGCTACTCCGTAGCGGTCGTATATAAATCCACGTCAGAGGCCGTCAGGCGGATTTGAGAAAACTCTGGCACTAGGGTTTGTTAGGTGATTAAACCTGCAGCTCACTCGATAAGAAGAAGAAGCTGTTAACACAAAATATCAACTTGTAAAGTTATTGTATAACAAATGAAACCTCTCACCATTACATTGACCTTTGAACAAAGTTTTACAACTCCGAAATAAAGGAAGCCGTAATCTGAACGTCGTCAGCTCATACAATACATTTATTATACAAGTTTTATCTTCATCGTCATCGGCCTGTTTACGGCTGGGGACCGGCTCAAAGATGAACAGGCAAAAGGGTAATTTGCCGCAAATAAAATCCATTTTTTTTTTTCAAAACTTCTATCATACCATCAAATCGAATATGCACGAGTATTTTACATGAAGTGACTGCCTGTCTGACATCCACTACCTAATTACCCAGGCAACTCGATACCCATTGGCATTGGACTGATTGTCTGACTTTCTGGTTCCTGACTGCCAAAGATGGTCCAATGAAATGGTCATAATTCCTATAATACCTTCGGATTTAATAGGTGGTCAGTTTTACAACCGGCCCTTTGGCAGTCAATAGGGGCGATGTTCTGCAATGACGTAACGTCGTCCATTGATGATCTTATGATTGAGAGCCTGAGATGATGATGTGCGGTCACTTTTAAAACTTAATACATTCATACTGCTTCTGATTTATATAAGACCTACTAATTCTAAGCGACAGATGCTCTTGCCATTAATTTTGACCCAATCGATAATCTTCCCAAACTGAACTTTATAACTAAACTAGGCTCAGAATTTAAGGTCTTCAATGCAGATAATACAAGTTAATTTTTTTTCGTCCCGAAAAGGCCAGTAATTACCCCACTCCAATTACAAGTAAACCTTCTGTATTTTCCTTCCACTACACAAACGACCAGTTTGTCTGTCCGTCGTAAACTGACGCTGGGAGCAGAGGGGTGTCTTGTAATTTGTCCTTAGGATCGCGTCGTTACTTTTCAATAGAGAGGCGCCCACATAGAAGTAATCGAGGCCTTTATTCTTGTGTAGTGACGTCAGGATGAGTCAATAAAGTTATGTACAGACAGCACATCGAGTTGCCACAATCTGTCAAATTTCTGCAATAGATTTTCAACCTTATCACAATAGTGGTAGGTTAATGTTTGATTGGTATTTGATAGATTCGGTTACCGTGACCTGCTGTTGTCTGTACTGTTCGTGAATTCTTCTTGGTTAGTAGAAGCAGTTGGTTAGATATCGAAGTCAAGTACTGAAAGATGCTTTTGGCAAAATAGCAATGTTCAAATTGAGAACCTACAACTGTTTGGATATCGGTGAAAAATTAACTGAAGTGAGTTAAGGAATTAGAAGAAATAAAGACAGTGGAGTCAAAATCTTTCACCTATCATTGTGTTTTTATTATTGACCTTTTCCAGGATCAGATAAGAGGAAAATATGCATGACTCGGAAGGCCAGTAGTTTCACTCACAACCCGTGAGAACTATTCTGCGCACCCAGATAAAAACTTATCTATAACCTTCCTTGATCAATGTGCTACCTAACACTGTCAGAATTTTTCAAATCGGTATAGCAGTTTTTGCGCGTAGCGTTCAAACAAACAAACAAGATTTTTTTATATTAAAGTACATACAAATATGAAAATATGCATGTTATGTTACAATTTTCATGATCCGTTTACGAATGAGGGTGTGAGATTTTCATATCGGAATAGTAAAACTTGTTACGTAAAGTTTGAGGGGTTGTGTATATCTTGGGGGTGTGATATTGAATGTTATTATGGAATGATGATATTTATAAATGGATTTATTGATGGTGCAATTTATATGCTGAAAAAGAGTTTTTGAAAAAGTATTTTCGCATATAGGTAGGTATTTTAGAACGTGACTCATAATGAAGAAAAACGTTAATATAATCATTATGGGAAATGTTTAATCTGGGAAAATTTCAACTATCTATCTATCACGGTTAGCAAAACAAAATTTATTCTGTATGAAAAACAGATATAATAGTGTACCATTTTACCCTTTTGGGTAGGTACGCAACCCTGAAATACATGTTTTGTTTGTTTTCAAGCAATATAAAATATTGCGCATTTTAATTAACCTTTTCAGTCATTTATATTCTCTGTATCAGTTTTATTTTCAATAAAATATGCGTATTCAATACTGCACTCGATACGCATGAAAAAGTTTTAAATTTCAGTGTATTGTTCAAACAAATACAGTTCACGGAACGAAATATATTACTTATTGAAATGCAATATAAAGCGATCTGTATCTCTATAAATCCTTATTCAGAATAAATTTATATTTATCATCAGCCATTTTATTGTACAGACGACAGCACATCAAGTTACCACAATCTGTCAAATTTCTGCAATCGATTTTCAACCTTATCATCATGGAGGTAGGTTAATGTTTGATTTGTAAAATTTGACAGGTTCGTATACGTTGACCTGCTGTTGTCTGTACCTTTGCCACAGGAGAGCACAGGCCTCTTTTCCATATTTCATCATCAACACACTATCAAAATTCACCATCTGTAAAGTAGTTTAATAGTTAAAATTATATCAAGTACTACCTTCTGCCAGCGGTTTCACCCGCGTCCCGTAGGAACTACTCGGCTCGCCCGGATAAAAAGTAGCCTATAGCCTTCGTCGATAAATGGCTATCTAACACTGAAATAATTTTTCAAATCGGACCAGTAGCTCCTGAGATTAGCGCGTTCAAATTCTTCAGCTTTATAATATTAGTAGGTATAGATAAGTATATAGATTTTTAGCAATATGCAACTGAGATTAACTGTTGGAAAACAAATGAAAAGTTTTCATAAACCTCTTGCAAAGTCAATAATACCCGCATCAGCCGATTCATTACAAATGAATCACAATATTGCCAATATAATGGAGAAAACGTTTCTTCTAGTATTTCAGTCATTTATTGTTACTTAAGCTGTAGTAAGAAGCAACATATTAACAATACACAATAGATTTTCTATGAACTCGTTCTGTTTTGGTGTCTTCTCAAAATATATTTTCTTTATTTGTCAACTATACTAGAAAGAAGATTACGCATGTTATCATACTATTCAATAGCAATATATGGAATTATGCGGGTTTAAAATATTCTTATCCCTATACCGCCTTTCCCTCAAGTTTTGAAAATTAATTCGAGAAAAACAAAATCAGAAAACTCATCAATTCCTTAGCCGTACAAGTTAAATAATATATAACCATTAAGACAAGATACCTAATTCTCGCGCGTCGCAAGGAAGCGTACCATGGAATGACGTCACGGCCTTGAACCGTAAAGATCCTGGAAACACCCTCGTAGGCTTAATTTACACCGGAATGGAATGGTAGGGAAGTGATTTTAACAACATAGCATAATTAACTTCATAATTACCTATAAAATAGTCGTTGTCACAGCCGAAAGACGTCCAATGCTGGGCAAAGGCCAAGATGAGGGATTTGACATACCCACTGCTGGGCATACGTGTTTGTAAGCGCAGTGTGGGATGTTTTTAGCTTTGGAGATGCTGCTGTCAATATTGGAGCAATAATTTAATTTACACTTGGTGCTGCGTGGTTATTCCTACCACCACCAGCCGCTCGCCAGAACTTTGTTTGTTTTTCAGCAGGGTGCACCATGGATAGGCAAGGTTGAAAATTGGACGATGTTGGTGTGCATCTTAACACCTACCTATATCAATTGAATTTCGAACAAACTATGAACCAAAAAATTCGCTGGAATTCTCGCGCATTCAGTACACTCCTATTCCATTACGCGACGGTGTAAATGGAGCCACACTCGAGAGGTATTATCAATATTTGATTTGTTCTTGTATTAGACATGTTTCGGTTGTTCGACATTCGAATTTAGCTGTTATCTTGTGATTTTGCTTGAAGTTGTATCTATCTTATATATCAGCTCGTAATACTAGCTCCCATCAACGGTTTCACGCGCGTCCCGTGGAAATTATTTCGTAAAACCGAATAAAAAAACTTATAGCTAATTAGCTCCAGCTTTTCTCGATAACTAACACTGGGCTATAAAACATTGAAATAATATTTTAAGTCAGACGAAAAGGTAGTGCAATGGGCGCTTATTGATCTACTGTACTTATTCATAAGATCTCCATTTTTATATCGATGTTTTACAAATAATACCTAAATTACTTTTTTTGCATTTAACGCAACCATTAGAGCATTAAAAGAAAGCCAAGTAGAAGCAAATAAAACAAATATGTAACCAAAATTTTTAATACCGAAAAAAATTAACAAAACACGCTTGAAATACTACTTCCCAATATAAGGCCGGCCATTCGCTTGTAAGTTTTACTCACGTAAGTACCTTAAGTAAATTAATTTACGATAAAATAACAAATGTAAAACCCCTTCATAAGTCACTTATTATAGTAATTTCTTAGAACTACTTACAACTTACGTAAGTGGTTTCCGTATCACTTACGTAAGAAACTTACAATCGCAAAGTCGGGGTAACCACGACCTAGACGAACAAACAAGATTTAAAAAAAAAACAAAAGACAATCTACTTCTATCAACTCCAATAAATAGAAATGTGGAGTATTGTTTTAAAATCCTATCTCTTGAGTATCCTTTATGCATTTTTATTGGTCTGAAAGAGTAAAAGGGATTGGTAAAGCAATATGTACCATGCTCTTGACTGTAAAAGCTATGGCGGTTGTTTGAACGTAAGAGGTTGAGGCTGGTAAAAGCAATTTTTATTTTTAAACTCGCTTTTATGAGGTAGCAAATCTTATTGGTGCTGGAGTTTATTTTGTCTTTAGTCTGATCTTTATTGTGAACTAGCTTCTGCCAGCGGTTTCACCCGCGTTCCGTGGGAACTACTTGGCGCACCCGGATAAAAAGTAGCCTATAGCCTTTCTTGATATATGGGCTATCTAACCCTAAAAGAATTTTTCAAATCGGACCAGTAGTTCCTGAGATTAGCGCGTTCAAACAAACAAACTANCATAGTTTTGAAGAAATCTTTCCACAATTATAAAGTTGAAGAATTTCATTTGTTTCTGTTTCCTTGTCCTTATTTCAGGGACTGCTGGTCTAAGGTCTATGGTTAAGTGCTAGGCAGTACCATAAATTACATTATTGAAGCAGCATTTTTGGAGGAATTGCATTATTATGCGAGCTACGACTGTCAATAGGCCCTGAATGAGCCATAGATCTCTCATACAACTTGATCTTTGCCTCGTTGATCTAGTGACTGCCTCGTTGGTCTCGGATTCAATTCCCGTGCCAGGCCGAAATCGCTTTGTGGATTTTAGAAACTTTCTCAAAGCGGCCTGGAGTTTGGAAGTTGGCGGTGTTACACCCCCGTGCCTGGGAGGGCACATAAAGCCGGCGTCCTCGAATGCTACTCCGTAGCGGTCGTATATAAATCCACGTCAGAGGCCGTCAGGCGGATTTGAGAAAACTCTGACACTAGGGCTTGTTAGGTGATTAAACCTGCAGCTCACTCGATAAGAAGAAGAAGCTGTTAACACAAAATATCAACTTGTAAAGTTATTGTATAACAAATGAAACCTCTCACCATTACATTGACCTTTGAACAAAGTTTTACAACTCCGAAATAAAGGAAGCCGTAATCTGAACGTCGTCAGCTCATACAATACATTTATTATACAAGTTTTATCTTCATCGTCATCGGCCTGTTTACGGCTGGGGACCGGCTCAAAGATGAACAGGCAAAAGGGTAATTTGCCGCAAATAAAATCCATTTTTTTTTTTCAAAACTTCTATCATACCATCAAATCGAATATGCACGAGTATTTTACATGAAGTGACTGCCTGTCTGACATCCACTACCTAATTACCCAGGCAACTCGATACCCATTGGCATTGGACTGATTGTCTGACTTTCTGGTTCCTGACTGCCAAAGATGGTCCAATGAAATGGTCATAATTCCTATAATACCTTCGGATTTAATAGGTGGTCAGTTTTACAACCGGCCCTTTGGCAGTCAATAGGGGCGATGTTCTGCAATGACGTAACGTCGTCCATTGATGATCTTATGATTGAGAGCCTGAGATGATGATGTGCGGTCACTTTTAAAACTTAATACATTCATACTGCTTCTGATTTATATAAGACCTACTAATTCTAAGCGACAGATGCTCTTGCCATTAATTTTGACCCAATCGATAATCTTCCCAAACTGAACTTTATAACTAAACTAGGCTCAGAATTTAAGGTCTTCAATGCAGATAATACAAGTTAATTTTTTTTCGTCCCGAAAAGGCCAGTAATTACCCCACTCCAATTACAAGTAAACCTTCTGTATTTTCCTTCCACTACACAAACGACCAGTTTGTCTGTCCGTCGTAAACTGACGCTGGGAGCAGAGGGGTGTCTTGTAATTTGTCCTTAGGATCGCGTCGTTACTTTTCAATAGAGAGGCGCCCACATAGAAGTAATCGAGGCCTTTATTCTTGTGTAGTGACGTCAGGATGAGTCAATAAAGTTATGTACAGACAGCACATCGAGTTGCCACAATCTGTCAAATTTCTGCAATAGATTTTCAACCTTATCACAATAGTGGTAGGTTAATGTTTGATTGGTATTTGATAGATTCGGTTACCGTGACCTGCTGTTGTCTGTACTGTTCGTGAATTCTTCTTGGTTAGTAGAAGCAGTTGGTTAGATATCGAAGTCAAGTACTGAAAGATGCTTTTGGCAAAATAGCAATGTTCAAATTGAGAACCTACAACTGTTTGGATATCGGTGAAAAATTAACTGAAGTGAGTTAAGGAATTAGAAGAAATAAAGACAGTGGAGTCAAAATCTTTCACCTATCATTGTGTTTTTATTATTGACCTTTTCCAGGATCAGATAAGAGGAAAATATGCATGACTCGGAAGGCCAGTAGTTTCACTCACAACCCGTGAGAACTATTCTGCGCACCCAGATAAAAACTTATCTATAACCTTCCTTGATCAATGTGCTACCTAACACTGTCAGAATTTTTCAAATCGGTATAGCAGTTTTTGCGCGTAGCGTTCAAACAAACAAACAAGATTTTTTTATATTAAAGTACATACAAATATGAAAATATGCATGTTATGTTACAATTTTCATGATCCGTTTACGAATGAGGGTGTGAGATTTTCATATCGGAATAGTAAAACTTGTTACGTAAAGTTTGAGGGGTTGTGTATATCTTGGGGGTGTGATATTGAATGTTATTATGGAATGATGATATTTATAAATGGATTTATTGATGGTGCAATTTATATGCTGAAAAAGAGTTTTTGAAAAAGTATTTTCGCATATAGGTAGGTATTTTAGAACGTGACTCATAATGAAGAAAAACGTTAATATAATCATTATGGGAAATGTTTAATCTGGGAAAATTTCAACTATCTATCTATCACGGTTAGCAAAACAAAATTTATTCTGTATGAAAAACAGATATAATAGTGTACCATTTTACCCTTTTGGGTAGGTACGCAACCCTGAAATACATGTTTTGTTTGTTTTCAAGCAATATAAAATATTGCGCATTTTAATTAACCTTTTCAGTCATTTATATTCTCTGTATCAGTTTTATTTTCAATAAAATATGCGTATTCAATACTGCACTCGATACGCATGAAAAAGTTTTAAATTTCAGTGTATTGTTCAAACAAATACAGTTCACGGAACGAAATATATTACTTATTGAAATGCAATATAAAGCGATCTGTATCTCTATAAATCCTTATTCAGAATAAATTTATATTTATCATCAGCCATTTTATTGTACAGACGACAGCACATCAAGTTACCACAATCTGTCAAATTTCTGCAATCGATTTTCAACCTTATCATCATGGAGGTAGGTTAATGTTTGATTTGTAAAATTTGACAGGTTCGTATACGTTGACCTGCTGTTGTCTGTACCTTTGCCACAGGAGAGCACAGGCCTCTTTTCCATATTTCATCATCAACACACTATCAAAATTCACCATCTGTAAAGTAGTTTAATAGTTAAAATTATATCAAGTACTACCTTCTGCCAGCGGTTTCACCCGCGTCCCGTAGGAACTACTCGGCTCGCCCGGATAAAAAGTAGCCTATAGCCTTCGTCGATAAATGGCTATCTAACACTGAAATAATTTTTCAAATCGGACCAGTAGCTCCTGAGATTAGCGCGTTCAAATTCTTCAGCTTTATAATATTAGTAGGTATAGATAAGTATATAGATTTTTAGCAATATGCAACTGAGATTAACTGTTGGAAAACAAATGAAAAGTTTTCATAAACCTCTTGCAAAGTCAATAATACCCGCATCAGCCGATTCATTACAAATGAATCACAATATTGCCAATATAATGGAGAAAACGTTTCTTCTAGTATTTCAGTCATTTATTGTTACTTAAGCTGTAGTAAGAAGCAACATATTAACAATACACAATAGATTTTCTATGAACTCGTTCTGTTTTGGTGTCTTCTCAAAATATATTTTCTTTATTTGTCAACTATACTAGAAAGAAGATTACGCATGTTATCATACTATTCAATAGCAATATATGGAATTATGCGGGTTTAAAATATTCTTATCCCTATACCGCCTTTCCCTCAAGTTTTGAAAATTAATTCGAGAAAAACAAAATCAGAAAACTCATCAATTCCTTAGCCGTACAAGTTAAATAATATATAACCATTAAGACAAGATACCTAATTCTCGCGCGTCGCAAGGAAGCGTACCATGGAATGACGTCACGGCCTTGAACCGTAAAGATCCTGGAAACACCCTCGTAGGCTTAATTTACACCGGAATGGAATGGTAGGGAAGTGATTTTAACAACATAGCATAATTAACTTCATAATTACCTATAAAATAGTCGTTGTCACAGCCGAAAGACGTCCAATGCTGGGCAAAGGCCAAGATGAGGGATTTGACATACCCACTGCTGGGCATACGTGTTTGTAAGCGCAGTGTGGGATGTTTTTAGCTTTGGAGATGCTGCTGTCAATATTGGAGCAATAATTTAATTTACACTTGGTGCTGCGTGGTTATTCCTACCACCACCAGCCGCTCGCCAGAACTTTGTTTGTTTTTCAGCAGGGTGCACCATGGATAGGCAAGGTTGAAAATTGGACGATGTTGGTGTGCATCTTAACACCTACCTATATCAATTGAATTTCGAACAAACTATGAACCAAAAAATTCGCTGGAATTCTCGCGCATTCAGTACACTCCTATTCCATTACGCGACGGTGTAAATGGAGCCACACTCGAGAGGTATTATCAATATTTGATTTGTTCTTGTATTAGACATGTTTCGGTTGTTCGACATTCGAATTTAGCTGTTATCTTGTGATTTTGCTTGAAGTTGTATCTATCTTATATATCAGCTCGTAATACTAGCTCCCATCAACGGTTTCACGCGCGTCCCGTGGAAATTATTTCGTAAAACCGAATAAAAAAACTTATAGCTAATTAGCTCCAGCTTTTCTCGATAACTAACACTGGGCTATAAAACATTGAAATAATATTTTAAGTCAGACGAAAAGGTAGTGCAATGGGCGCTTATTGATCTACTGTACTTATTCATAAGATCTCCATTTTTATATCGATGTTTTACAAATAATACCTAAATTACTTTTTTTGCATTTAACGCAACCATTAGAGCATTAAAAGAAAGCCAAGTAGAAGCAAATAAAACAAATATGTAACCAAAATTTTTAATACCGAAAAAAATTAACAAAACACGCTTGAAATACTACTTCCCAATATAAGGCCGGCCATTCGCTTGTAAGTTTTACTCACGTAAGTACCTTAAGTAAATTAATTTACGATAAAATAACAAATGTAAAACCCCTTCATAAGTCACTTATTATAGTAATTTCTTAGAACTACTTACAACTTACGTAAGTGGTTTCCGTATCACTTACGTAAGAAACTTACAATCGCAAAGTCGGGGTAACCACGACCTAGACGAACAAACAAGATTTAAAAAAAAAACAAAAGACAATCTACTTCTATCAACTCCAATAAATAGAAATGTGGAGTATTGTTTTAAAATCCTATCTCTTGAGTATCCTTTATGCATTTTTATTGGTCTGAAAGAGTAAAAGGGATTGGTAAAGCAATATGTACCATGCTCTTGACTGTAAAAGCTATGGCGGTTGTTTGAACGTAAGAGGTTGAGGCTGGTAAAAGCAATTTTTATTTTTAAACTCGCTTTTATGAGGTAGCAAATCTTATTGGTGCTGGAGTTTATTTTGTCTTTAGTCTGATCTTTATTGTGAACTAGCTTCTGCCAGCGGTTTCACCCGCGTTCCGTGGGAACTACTTGGCGCACCCGGATAAAAAGTAGCCTATAGCCTTTCTTGATATATGGGCTATCTAACCCTAAAAGAATAGTTCAAATCGGACCAGTAGTTCCTGAGATTAGCGCGTTCGTACAAACAAACTCTTCAGCTTTATAATATTAGTATAGATTTATGTTCGTTGGGTATTTTAAAATGTTCCTTTTAAACTACATTGGTATAAAAATAGTAATTGTCAAGCTGGTTAACAACGGTTTTTTTTTAAACCATAAATCGTGTAAACCTAAATGCATCCTTACGGTGCGTACAGACTGTATAACATAACATGTTATACAACATTGCTATACAACATATTTCAGATAAATTGTGTATTAATTAATTCGTAATGTTGAATAACAAGATTACATAATGTGCACGTGTTATAAAACACAAGTTATATGTTACATAGTCTGTACGCACCTTTAGAAAAACAAGGAAAGAATTCCTTTGAGAAAACATTTTTTCTCTTTGTTAATTTTGTCAGTTGTCTTCTGTTTACTATTTTTTGTACCCTTAAGGCTCCGAAACCACTGAACCAATTTGAAAAAAAAAATCACTGTGCGAAGCTACAGTATTGCCGAGTAAAATACACTATATTCTATCCGGGTACGGAAAAAAGTTCCTCGAGACGCGGGTGAAACTGAGAGAAAAACGCTAGTTTTAACGCAACCAATCAATAATATTACAACATATGGTGCAATTTTTCTAGATAAAGTCCATCAATTAGGGAGATAGCAATGTAGATAATCATGTATGCTATCAACCTTTGTGTAACGTCTCTTGTGTACAATGCACTTCACTGAAAACAAATGGCAAGCGCTGAAACACTGAAAGCCAGGAGAGGTCAGGGCTGCCAACTTAGAAGTTGATTTTGTAAAATACATCAGAAGAATACAAGGAGACGT
Organism: Heliothis virescens; assembly: GCA_002382865.2. Lineage (NCBI taxonomy): Eukaryota > Metazoa > Arthropoda > Insecta > Lepidoptera > Noctuidae > Heliothis > Heliothis virescens. The sequence continues at coordinate 6,424,513 of NWSH02000150.1, forward strand.
TGCAAATACGCTTAAAATATTAAAAGGTGAAAAAAAATATGTAGTTTTGGTCATTAACTAGGTGTTATACGCTTATTTAATTTTCAAAAGATGATGTATTTCTGTCGCCCCGCTATAACGACAGATACCGAATAACAAATATTTTTGGCAGTTCCCATAAAACAGACATGATTTTTAGCCATTTATTAAAATTATTATTCGCCATTTTTATTTTTATTTTCTGATAAAATAGCAGATAAATATAAATAAACCATTTATTTATAGTCTCAGTACTGAACTAAAGTATAATTTTGCTTAAGGAAAATAGACACAAAAATCACCAACCCACCATGATTGCTCAACACGGATTTACGAAGTTTGCTAAGGATAACAGACTTTCTTACAAACCACAGATTTCTTCACGATGTTTTCCTTAACCAATAGAGCTCAAGAATTTTCTCTAAAAGGCAGTGAAAGGTAAAATTAGTGTCTGTCAATTTGAGGCAGGAAAGAAGGAACAAAATCTTTTCTTATGCTTAGGTATTAATTGTAAATGAGAAAGTGAGTTAGTTTGTTTATTGGGCTGCGGGCCTTTTCAAAATCAAAATCAATCAAGATCAAAAAGCATTTATTCAACGCAGGCTGAAAATCAGCACTTTTTGAAAGTCAAGTTTACAAAAGACAGCCCCAAAACGCTCGCGCTTCACCATTTCCTATGTGTTTTGGCTGAAGAAGAAATAGTGGAACAAACTCCCCAGCAACACAATTCTGTCTGTAAGGTTTGAAGAACCAATTCTATATTCGGTGTTCGAAAGAGTTACCGCGGTCCTAGTATAAAGAGAGGTCCAGAAGGAATGGTGGCTTAAAGTCAGTAAAAGTCTAACACTACCTCACGCTGCACCCACATGGGTAGGGGTCATTTGATGATTTCCCAAAAAATATTTTTTTTGTTTTGCCTAGCCACTGAAGTGGCTAAACCGATTCTACTAACATTAGGCATGGAGATATATATCCTGAATACGGAGATAGCGTAGCTTTTTTTTTTGTAAAGGTTTCCCCGGAATTCAACCGAAGTCGCGGGCGTAATCTAGTTTTTGTATAAAGTCAGAAGGGAAAATACAAACTAATAAATTATCATCCCAGTAATACCATTGTGACCATTTCGCCATAATTCGATAACTAAAGGTTAAGATATAAATAGATTCATCTTTAAAGGGCAAAATATTATCCTATTCAAATAGTAGAATTTCGTACCTAAAGCTATTTTGTTCAATTGTTATACATATTGATCTGAACGAATATCCGGCTGCTAATATTAACGGAACTGGATATTGTAGAATTGTAATATCTACTGTGGGATTGCTCAAAACAGTTGTTTGTCTTCATCAAAATTAGTTGCTTAAGAAACACGAATGGGTGATCGTGGTCAGTAAGAGTCTAATAAACGCTTCCACTCCATCTACAACGAGAAAGGTCCTGATGATTAGAAATATCTAAATACTATAATATAATAATAATAATGTCAAGAATCATAATTCTTGACAGGGTATGTAATTATTTTTTAGGGTTCCGTACCCAAAGGGTAAAGGGAACCCTATTACAAAGACTTCGTTGTCTGTCTGTCTGTCTGTCTGTCTCCAGGCTGTATCTCACTAACCGTGATAGCTAGAATGCTGAAATTTTCACAAATGATATATATCCGTTGCCGCTATAATAACAAATACTAAAAATTAAAAAAAATATATTATTAAGGCTGTTGATTTATATTAATTAATTGCAAAATTGTATCTAGTAGCGTCATCTATTAGAAATAATGTGCAACTTAAGTAACTCACACTTGACCATTCCTGTTGTACTTTTTTCATAGATAATGGCCAGTTTTTTTATGTTTCCTCTATTATATGTAATAGGTACCAATATTTACAAGGAAAGTAGAAAAAAGCCAATCTTCAGTAGGACTTCTTCAAGAAAATTCAGAAACGTTACGTTGACCGAAACAAAACACAAATTACCAGGCCTACTTTTCACGACTTATCTGACATCGAAATCAAAACTCGAAGAAAACTTACGACTTTTCACGTCGCCTACAATTTCAATAAAAAAATCATTTACTATTTCACTGAAATGTCACCTGTAATTTCAGATTTAACAGTCTGACCTAAATTCTTGAAATGTCAGACGAATATATTTGTAATCTTGTGCAGGGCTAAATAAGTAGTTTAACGCCTTGGGCCCTTTCTGAAGTTACGAAATAGGCTGTCAGTAGTCGATCGGAGGCCGGTACTTTGTCAAGAGACCGGGTATAAATCAGTGGTGAAAGATATATAGGTGTAATGTAGGTGAAAAGTACGGGTAAGATTTAAGTCTATTACGTATACGTGTGTTAGTAAATGTTGGATTTGCCTGTTTGAATATTTTTTAGCTGATTCATGTAGAATATGTTGTTTTTGTTTGTTATATGTTGGCCTGCTTCGTTAGTCTAGTGGTCGCATAGCGCGACTGCCGATCACAGGTCTCGGGTTCGATTCCCGGGCCAGGACAAAATCGCTTTGTGGGGTTTAGAAACTTTCACAAAGCAGCCTGGAGTTTGGAAAGTGGCGGTGTTACACCCCCGTGCTTGGGAGGGCACGTAAAGCCGGCGTCCTCGAATGCCTACTCAGTAGCAGGCGTATATAAATCCACGTCAGAGGCGGTCAGGCGGATTTGAGAAAACTCGGACACTAGGGCTTGTTAGGTAATTAAACCAGCAGCGAGTGAGTTAAGAAGAAGAAGTTATCTTATATATAAAAATGAATTGCTGTTCGTTAGTCCTGCTAAAACTCGAGAACTGCTGGACCGATTGGGCTTATTTTGGTTTTAAAATGTTTGTAGAGATTAAGGGAAGGTTTAAACGATGAGAAAATATGATTATAATTTTTTTTATTAAAAGGTAAGTGATACGAAGTTCACCGGATCAGCTAGTATGTAATACATGTTTCAGTGTTTAGAAAAGAATCCTTGTTGTAAATACGAAATAAACTGTCTGTCTGTCCAGCTTTCACTCCAAAATGTATAACTAGTCTTTTCTAGCGCCTAAAAAAGAACTTGTCGTCCCATGGGCACNTTTTTTTTATTAAAAGGTAAGTGATACGAAGTTCACCGGATCAGCTAGTATGTAATACATGTTTCAGTGTTTAGAAAAGAATCCTTGTTGTAAATACGAAATAAACTGTCTGTCTGTCCAGCTTTCACTCCAAAATGTATAACTAGTCTTTTCTAGCGCCTAAAAAAGAACTTGTCGTCCCATGGGCACTACTCGACACACCTGATAAAAGTAGCCTGTAGCCTTCATAGATAAATAGGCTCTGTAACACTGATTTTTTTTCAAACCATACTAGTGATTCCTAAGCCATTCAACCAATCAAACAAACTCTTCAGCTTAATATTAAGTAAACTCTCTATTAAGGTACACTGGTACAGACGACAGCAGGGCACAGGGACAGCAGCCAAACTACCCGAATCTCGAGCCCGAATACCCAAAAATCGAACATTAACCTTCCACTATTGCGATAAAGTTAAAAAACTATTGGATGAAATTTACAGATTGTGCTAGTTTGATATGCTACCGCCTGTACATACCTACGTTGTATAGGGACTAAAACCCTAACATTGCAAGAATGTTGAGTAAAACACCACAAATCTAGTGACTGATTGACATCGACGCATTTCGCGGCTATTTATGTCAGCCGCAGTTATTTATGTCCCATACGAGGCTGGCAACATTTGGATACCAATGTACTGAACTGAGATTTACTAGGCGTCATATTGTGGGTATTTGGAGAAAATCTCTGTGTCGCTGAGTATACGTAAAGTCGTTGATTTTGCAACGGTATGTTGGAATGGAAAATAAGTCGATTTTCATAAGTTGTCGTTTGAATTATTTCCCCTACATGGGTAAAATAGCCTATACCGTAGCATACAGTAGGGTATTTATAATAATAAAATATGTATATACACTTATTTACAAATTATAAAAAAAAGAAAATATATAAAAGAGATACTGTAACTAGGGTTCTTGATAAATGAAAATACCAGATTATTTTACTAAAGACCTATATTGTA
>NWSH02000150.1:6428692-6439193 GCA_002382865.2 Heliothis virescens
AATGAAAATTGCGATATAGGTACAAGTACCGGTGTGCTATTTAATCTATTGAATAAAGTCTCATAATCGGGGGATCATCATCTGCCCAGCCTTTTTCCAACTATGTTGGGGCCGGCTTCCAGTCTAATCGGATGCAGCTGAGAACCAGCGTTTTACATGGAGCGACTGCCTGTCTGATCTCCACAACCCAGTTACCCGGGCAAACCGATACCCATGGGCAAGACTGATTGTCAGACTTTCTGGCTTCTCTGTCTCTGGCCCGTAACGACTGCCAAAGATGGTTAAATGACAATTGGGAATACAGTAACAGCGCTTTAAATAGACAGATTGTTGTCGCACGCAGCAAAACCACACTCCTAGCGTCAAAAAGTCTGTCGCTCGGTTCTAAACGTTATTTTTCGCACTAATAGTTATAAATTATCATTGTTTGCTCTTGCTCATATGCGCGTGACACCGGGAGTCATTCCCGCTCGTCCACACCCCGTTGTCCACGTCCACTGCGGACGACTGGGAAATATGCGTTTTGTTTGTCCACAGTGTAGACGAACAGAGCGCAACATTCCCAGTCGTCCGCAGTTTAGACGACGGAGTGTGGACGACGGACTGTGGACGAGCGGGAATGACTCGACACCGGTGCCCGTACGAAAGGAGCGATGATGCTCTGAAAAACCGAAAATCTGCTAGTGTGAAATTGCTGTAAATAAATCTTGGCAATCGGGTAAAAAAATGATCATCATTTTGGTCATTATTATACAGGGTTGGTGCTTACTTTCAATAAATTCACACCTTTTTATCTGGCAAATAAAACAAATTAAATCCTTCGTCTATCACTTGACTCTAGACTTTTATGGCCCTATCAAGTGGTGATCGCGTATTTACAAACTAATATTTTACAACCAAACAGACATTTTTATGTGGTTCATATGTTTAGAATAGAAAAAACAAGAGGGCCCAACTAATGCGGCTATTTATCCTTTTCTGAAAACATTATGATTTTCAGCAAATAATTTAGCATGTTTGTGATGTTATTTAATATGTCAAACCTATTTTTGTCTCCGTTTTTAGGGTTCCGTACCCAAAGGGTAAAAAGGAACCCTATTACTAAGACTTCGTTGTCTGTCTGTCTGTCTGTCTGTCTGTCTCCAGGTTGTATCGCATTAACCGTGATAGCTAGAATGCTGAAATTTTCACAAATGATGTATGTCTGTTGCCGCTATAACAACAAATACTAAAAATTAAAAAATAATAATTATTTTGGCTGTTGATTTATATTTATTAATTGCAAAATTGTATACTAGTAGCGCCATCTATTAAAAATAATGTGCAACTTAAGTAACTCACACTTGACCATTCCATTGTACTTTTTTCATAGATAATGGTACGGAACCCTTCGTGCGCGAGTCCAACTCGGGAAGGTTTTCAGCCGAGAACTGGAAAAAGCCACTTAATTTTAATGTCAACTCAAACATTCTTTTGCGACAGGTAGCCTTTTACAGTGCTTTCACACTGGTGGATTTACCGCTCAGTTTTTCTAAGTGCGGTAAAATTACCAGTTGATAGCAGTAGTTTGTCAATTGTTTGTTGTCGTTCGTATACGCGTGAATCCGCACGTACAAACCGAACAATGAATGAAAGAGAATGGAAAATTCGAGCGGAAAAAAATCTTGTTGTTAGACTTGATATGACTTTTTCATGCTTTTCAAACGAATAAATTAATGGCAAATAAAAATGATTTCCCGTTTTACCGAACCCTAAAAAGTAGTCTGGTACAACCGGCAGAAAGTGTAGTTATAAGGCTATAAAAATTCAACACAGTGACGGTCGTTAGGCTTCGTAGGCGTTATAGAGGTGACATTTCACCCACACGATATTTTAACTGCGTAGAAAGTGCACATTATTATGCTGCTAAATTAGAAAAACGCACGAAGGGTTCCGTGCCATTATCTATGAAAAAAGTACAATAGGAATGGTCAAGTGTGAGTTACTTAAGTTGCACATTATTTCTAATAGATGGCGCTACTAGTATACAATTTTGCAATTAATTAATAAAAATCAACAGCCTTAACAATTTATTTTTTAAAATTTTTAGTATTTGTTGTTATAGTGGCAGCGGATATACATCATTTGTGAAAATTTCAGCATTCTAGCTATCACGGTTAATGAGACACAGCCTGGAGACAGACAGACAGACAACAAAGTCTTAGTAATAGGGTCCCGTTTTACTCTTTGGGTACGGAACCCTCAAAAAAGACAAAATCATTAGAAACTGGCTTTTCTCCGCGGTTTCACTCGCTTCATGAGACAACTACTGATGGCACCCGGACAAAACGTAGCCCACAAATTATTCTGATATATAGGCTATATTACTGCCAAGCTTCATCAAAATCAATTCAGCCGTTTACGTGTGAAAGGTAACAAACAAACAACCACACAAACTTTCTGGCGTGAATGAAATTGAACCCGCATACTCGTACTTGAGAGGCTGGTACAGACGCCAGCACAATCAACCTACAGATTCACAGTGTAACTTCAATAGATTCTCAACCTTATCACAGTAGTGGAAGGTTAATGTTCGATTGGTAAAATTTCCCAGATCGGAGGTCAGACAGGCAGTCGCTCCAAGTAAAACACTGGTTCTCAGCTGCATCCTGTTAGACTGGAAGCCGACCCCAACGTAGTTGGGAAAAGGTTAGGCAGATAATGGGTGGGTCGACTTGCTGTCAATCGGTACTTTATATTAACAACTAGAAAGGTCTATAATTAAGGAATTATTACTTCTCAAAACAAAAAAAAAATCGCATAAATTACCTGTAAAATCAGACCTGTCAAGAAGGCTTTCGACAAAACAAAACCTGTGCCGTCTTCGTCACCTTGTTAAATAAAAAAATACCGGTGGCAATATTTCAGTTCTTTTGTAGTACAGTTTGCATAAAAACGGCCCGCCGTAGTCGGAGAGAACAATGGTGATACAACTTTTGTATGCCGGTGCTTTCATAAAGGAGATACAGAGTTGTGAATGTATAGACAGGGGCACGGATTTTGCTGTTGTGTTGTGTTTATATTACAGCCTGATTTTATGAAGAGGTAGTGGCTAAGTAAAAGCTGCTGTGCCGATCGATCGTAAAGTTAAGCTTGCGCGGTCGGTCTGGATGGGTCATCCATCTTGTCATAACTAGTTGTTCCGCATTTGTTATGACATGGTAAGTTGGTGGAACAAGACGGTTATTTAAAACTCTATGGCAGTCGTAAATGGGACAGTAGTGAAAGAGTTTTTAGACTTTCGACACTCGGCATTCGACTTCTGATTTCTGGTTTTCGACTTTTCATATCCGACTTTCAGCGTTCGTCTTTCGATTTTCGTCTTTCGACTATCGACTATTGACCTTTGACTATCGACTTTCGGTTTTCAGTTTTCGGCTTTCGACTTTCGGCTTTCGGTTTGTACAATTTAACTATGTACGAATTAAACCACGGCACAATATAAGTAATTAAATAAGCTTTAATATAACCGTCACCTGTCAGCTATCGCTTCGTTTCACGCAGAATTCATAAACTATTAACACTTCTCCATTACTGGTTTACGTAGAACGGAGCGTGGCATTCAACTTTATGCATAATTAAACTACAGTCGACGCAACTGTCAGGAAGTTCAGATGTGGGTAGTTTCGAAGCGAGCGGGTTTTTAATTTGTACTGTAGTTGGATTAATTATTGTTACTGTCAATTTCAATTAAAGGGGTACTGTAATTAGTCAATATTGGAAATTATTGCATTTGAAGTCGTGGTGACTTTGTGGGTAAAGCACCAACCTTTCAAGTATGAGTGTGTGAGTACGATTTCAGGTCACAGACGACAGCTGGTCAACGTATACTAATCTGTCACATTTTACCAATCGAATATCAACCTTCCGCTGTTGTGGAAAGGTCGAAAATCTATTGCAGGAATTTGATAGATTGTGGTAAATTAAAAGGTGAAAGAATACATCTCGAGGAAACCTGGGCTGTAATTCTAAAATCACCAATCCACATTGAGCACATGAGCAGTTAATTCACCATGCGGTGATTACCACTCAATCCTTCTGTGTGTGAAAGGAGGCCTGGGCCCAGCAGTGGGACGATAAAAAAAGGCTGATGATAATGATGATGCAGCAGTGGCAACTCTATTTTGGTATATCAAGTTTTATAATTTTATTTCTTAATTTTAATTAATTGAACATTTTTCAAATTCTACCATTTAAGACAGATTTTGATACCTAACATATCAAGAAATATGTTGATTTGCTGACTGAAAACTGACCGATAGATCTCGATTTCTGCGTCCCGATAAAAAATAGACCGTATGTTATTCTGACATAATTATTTAAGTACAATAACCTGCAAACTGTCGCGTTCATAATATTAGCAGGATACGCGATGAGGTCTCTTACCTGAAGTATTTCTTCCTCAGCGGGGCCCACTAGGGCTAGGGCCAGAGCCTGTCGGGGCTGCGGGTTGTTCGAAAGAGTTACCGCGGCCCTGGCACACAAAGGGCTCCCGAAGGAACACGGTGGGTTTTAGTCAGTAAAAGTTCAGTACAGTTCAGTACAGTTATTAAGAAGGGATGTGATACTGAAGTTGTACCCTGTAACATACGTCTATTACACCAAAACATTGCAGGGTTATTGAATAAACTTCCTGCTGTCGAAATATGTTTATCAGAGTTTCATGATAGACATAAAGATATCAATATATTGTGTTTTTCAGAAACATTTGTCAGAGCTGGCAATGAAGTAAATATTTGCATTAATGATTTTACACTGGCTACTTCATGTTCTCGACTGAAAGAAAATAGGGGTGGTGTTTGTATTTTAGTAAAACATTTCCTAGATTACAAAATAATAAAAATATGTAGTGACATGGCGGTAGAGAAAGTGTTTGAATGCTGTGGCATAGAAATACCACTTTATAACTGTACCATTATATGTCTTTATAGGACACCAAACTCGAACATAGACATATTTTTTGATAAATTAAAGTCTCTCTTACAGAAACTGACTGAAAGGAAAAACAATAAAATAGTATTGGTAGGGGATTTAAATATAAATACTCTTACCACAAATAAAAATGTCACCATACTGAATGATATTCTTCTAAACTATAATTTAACTTTCAAAATAAAGACTCCTACCCGACTTACCTCTTGTATAGACCACATTATTTCTAATATACCAGACTCTTATGGTGAAACTTGTGAACTACATCTCTCAGATCATAACACTGCTCAGTTATTAACATTCCCATTAAAAACATCGTCAAATAAACCAATAAATAATCCATCCCATTGTTTTATATATAGAAGGAACTAGCTGACCCGGCGAACTTTGTACCGCCTTAAAGGCAATATGGCAATATCACATGATCACATTTAAAAATACATATAATTATTCAATGATTCTTTATTTGCTATTTATTGTAGCACCTTGTGATAGACTACATTTTTGTTTTTTTGATGCGAAAACAAATCACACGGAAGGTCTTCCGACCCGTGAACATACCACTTTAAATTATTGGCCATGTGAAAAACATGGATGTTTGAGATTAAGACCACAAACTTTCAACGATTGGTCCTGTGACTTATTTACAGTGATGGCGAATGCAAGACGGATTGGAAATTCAAGCTTATTTAACTCAAATGGCATGTCGATTTAGACCATCGGAATCATCGGAATGAGAACTTCCCCCCTTTGAATTTTCCTTTGAGTATTGTGGCGTAAATGAAATTGTTCATCAGTTTACTTGCCACCAAACGTGCACATTGCACAGTTCTGGTTGGTTTAAGTTACAAAGCATGGTGAGCAGTAACATCGACATGTCCTATGTCCTTCTCCCAGTTCTTAGCTACCTCTCTACCAATTTTCAGCCGAATCTGTTCAGCCGTTTTTGAGTTATAAATTATGATGTCCTGGTACTTGGTTAGCAGTTGCGTCGGGAGATTGGAATACTTATATAAGTTATGCGATCCTGGTACGCGGCGGGTACGTTGATGTGTGTGTTATATACACTACGATTTTGATTGTTCTGATGTATGTTTGGCCTGTTGTTGTGTATGCTCTGGTGGGATATTCCTGAAATTGAAATTGGAGAAATATGATAATTTCATAGGAACAGTTTGAAGTAAAAGCTAAAAATATGTAAAAGGTGCATAATTTAATGTTTTTATGATTTTAAAATACTAGCTTGTCTGCCCGTGGTTTTACCTATAAAATGATTAATTTATATAAGTTTTTTCAGTATTTGTTGTTTATCAGTGGTAAATAATTGTGAAATCATCTCTCTATCGCTCCCCTTCTTGGTGTTTAAGCTTAGTAAAGTACCCTTTTTTTCGCCTCTGATAGGCACTAAAAAACCGGCCAAGTGCGAGTTGGACTTGCGCATGAAGGGTTCGCGTACCATTTATATTGAAAAAATACAACATTTGGTTCGGAGCGCGGCAAACAATTAAACTTTGTTTTTCTTTACAAATTGTGTTGTTATGAAATAACAAACTTTTATGAATTTGCGGTTTCAACACTGTTGAATCTTTTAATATTTAGTATTTGTTGTTACAGCGGCAACGAAATACATTCATTTGTGAAAAATTAGCAGCGTTTCCTAGGGCTATCACGGTAAAGTGAGGTATCAGCGTGGAGACTTAGACAGACACGAAGTGTTAGTAATTGTTAGGTGTCCCGTGGTTTTCTACCCTTTGGATGTACGGAAACCCTATAAAAAAAAGTTGTTTACTTAGTTTGTTATACGGAAAGTGAATATCAAAGAAGTCGGCCTGACGTCTTTCGTCACAGTAAATTATAGTATATATTTCGTATTCTAAAGTTGAAGTGTCAATTTTTTATCAATATTTGTGATTGTATGTGTAAATTGTTGCTAGGGTATGTGATTAATTAGATTACGCAAAACAATAAAATACGTTAAACATTTACGCTTTTTGGAGTAAATGAAAAAATATCGCTTCCGAATTCGACAGCTTCTGTTTATTTGGTTTCTAAACTAAGTGGGTTCGGCCACCGTTTTTGTCACCCGCATCGCGTGGTAAAATTATGCGTTAATCTCAGCAAGTGCTGAGGCCGATTTGAAATTTCAGTGGTGTAGATAGCCCATTTATCGAGGAAGGGTCAGGCTAGGTTTTTTATCCGGGTGGCGGGGAATAGTTCCCCCGGAACGAAGAGTGAAACTGGCGGGCTAGTATTTTTATAGGAAAAAAAAAAAAAAACATTCTCATACTGGCACTATTGTCGTACGCTATTGGCCGCCTCTCTCCGTACCCTAGATTAAGTTTAGAGGATAATTTTGAAAATCTACAGAACCATTGAATTTTTCCAAAACCTTGCCTAGTCGCATAACATAGTAGTCGAAGGTTTTATCGCTTGTGGGTTTTAGAAATTTCACAAAAGGCAGGCCGTGGTCTGAAGTTCGGGTGTTCGTAAAGCCGGCGTCTCGAATGCTTCTCAGTAGCAGTCGTTGTACTATTCAAGTCAGAGACGTGGGGATTTCAGTAAACTCTGACATAGTGGCTTTGTGAGGTGATTAATACTTGCACCTAGCTTAATGAGAACCAAGGTGATTGTTTTTTAATATCAATATGAAAGCCATATTAGTATTATGAGTGTCATAGACTATTACTATTATACTGCGTAGGTATGGCAAACAGGTGTTTTAATAATACAAAACACCTAAAGTGGGCGAGAAAACCCACTCATAAAATTTAGGGGATTTTCGTATCTATATTTTAGTAAGTCTGACATTTGGACATATAGTTTTAGCTGATTGTATAAATAAATATTAAATGATTATTTTATATATGTTTGGCAAAAGTTTCGCTTTGTTTCAAAATCTTAATACATAAAAAAATAGTATGTTTATTCTGATATTAAGCTATATTATACGGTAAAGCTTCTCAAAATCTGTTCAGGTAGTTTTTGTGGGGGCGTGGAAAAGAGTAAAAAATATACATCTTTACCTCCTCCGGCATCTAATACTTAATATTATAAAGCTGAAAGAGTTTGTTTAAAAGGATAGCCCATTTATCGGAGAAGCCGCTTAGGGCTACTTTTTTATCCGGGTACGCGCAGTAGTTCCCCATGGGGAGAGCGGGTGAAAACCGCTGGCGGAAGCTAGTAATGTAGCATAAAGTAATATTGACATTTCAAAGAATCCGGCAAACTTGATAGCAAAAATGATGCTCATTAGATGCAGTGTTTTTAAGAAGGCATAAATAAATAATTATGACAGTATTGCTATTGTTATTGTATGAATTAAAATGTTAATTTCGTAGTCTGGCTAAGACATTATGTTAGTGGCGTCGAGACCTTATTATAAGACTTGAATTAGACGCGAAGTAGTTGGGGCCTAATATTAGAAAAAAAAAGTGGTCAGGGTGGGAGTTTGGGGCTAGCTCACCTTGGGTTCGCGTACAGCTCCATAAATTCTCGCTTTCTTTCATTATAAAATGGGATGGATTATTATTTGGAAAGTCTTGAACGGATTGGCAGGCTCTATGTAATAGATTAAAAATGCCAAAAAAATAACGCGAATGATAAACAACATAAGAAAAGAAGGCAAAAAAAGTAACATAAAAATTAATAAATTTTCTTGATTTCAAAGGAAACAGACTTAATTCATCGTTGGTATTAAAAAAATTATACTGTATTTTGTTCAAGAATGTGAAATTAATTGAATTGAAATGGGTCCTGAAGATAAGTAAGAAAGGATTCTACTAATTTTCTAGGTTTCAGCCGCGTCAGGTGGAACTTACGGCACGGAATAAAATATAGCCCCATAGATAGTATTCTCTTTCGAGTAATGAAAAGTTAGTGGCATTGTTGAAAAGAACTCAGAAAACTGAACCTATTTAGGTCAGTTTGTTCTGACTTTAAAGAGAAGGAAGCTTTTCCATGAGCTTTAAGAAAGGAACAGTTTTTTCGTTCCTAATACAGTTATTAAGAAGGGATGTGATACTGAAGTTGTACCCTGTAACATACGTCTATTACACCAAAACATTGCAGGTGTATTGAATAACTTCCTGCTGTCGAAATTATGTTTATCAGTTTCATGATAGACATAAAGATATCAATATATTGTGTTTTTCAGAAACATTTGTCAGAGCTGGCAATGAAGTAAATATTTGCATTAATGATTTTAACATGGCTACTTCATGTTCTCGACTGAAAGAAAATAGGGGTGGTGTTTGTATTTTAGTAAAACATTTCCTAGATTACAAAATATAAAAATATGTAGTGACATGGCGGTAGAGAAAGTGTTTGAATGCTGTGGCATAGAAATACCACTTTATAACTGTACCATTATATGTCTTTATAGGACACCAAACTCGAACATAGACATATTTTTTGATAATTAAAGTCTCTCTTACAGAAACTGACTGAAGGAAAAACAATAAAATAGTATTGGTAGGGGATTTAAATATAAATACTCTTACCACAATAAAAATGTCACCATACTGAATGATATTCTTCTAAACTATAATTTAACTTTCAAAATAAAGACTCCTACCCGACTTACTCTTGTATAGACCACATTATTTCTAATATACCAGACTCTTATGGTGAAACTTGTGAACTACATCTCTCAGATCATAACACTGCTCAGTTATTAACATTCCATTAAAAACATCGTCAAATAAACAAATAAATAATCCATCCCATTGTTTTATATATAGAAGGAATTACAGCCAAGAATACATTGAAAATTTAAAGAATGCTCTTGAGCCTAAACATTCCAAGAAATTTATGATGAAACAGACCCAAACATAGCTTTTAATAATTTCATGATATCTTCAGTCTATTTTAAAGTTAAATTTTCCAGTTCAAAAAATTAAAGTAATTATCAGACACCTCCAATTAAATGGATAACTAAAGGCATAAAAAAATCCTGTCTTATATAAAAGGCATCTTAAATTAAATTATCATAAAAAAATCATTTAGAAAATAAAAAAGTATAATAAATATGCTAACTATTAAAAAAATGCATTGATATATCTAGGAAACATACATCCGATAAGTTATTTCAAACGCAAAAAACAAATGCAGAGCAACCTGGAATGATTAAAAATAAACCGAAACGTAGAGACGCGAATATATAGAAGCAATTAAACTAAACGATACTTTGATAAACGATCCTGAACAGATAGCGGAGACTTTTAATAATCATTTTATTGATTCTACAAACATTGATATTACTAATAGCAGGATAAACAGTCCCACGCATAATGAATGTAACAGTATATATATAGAACCCTGCACGCCAAATGAAATAAGCAAATTAATTGCATCTTTAAATAACACCAACGCGTGTGGGATATGATGAGATCTCTACAAAAATTATAAAATCATGTACAAATATACTTTCACCTATTTTAGCACACTGATTAATTTAAGTTTCTTTGAAGAAAAATATCCAGATAATTAAAGTTTTCAGTAATAAAGCCATTATATAAAAAAATGAATACTC
>NWSH02000150.1:6447974-6470692 GCA_002382865.2 Heliothis virescens
CTCTTCCCGATGCCAACCCATTTTAATTTCTAACGCTACGAGTTTTTTTTGACGTTCTATACTATTTTAGCTGCGGTAGTTCGATCTCCCCTATATTCTATTTGATCTTATTAGTATGAAAAACTGTGATGTAAATATAAAATACTATATCTTGGGAAAGAAAAGTCGTAAAATTTTAAATTAAAATGGATTGAATGCGGGGAAAGTAGTACTATATGATGGTATAGGTAAAATATACTATATTTTTTTTTGTCCTCCTAAAATGTACGTCAAATATCCTTAAAAATCGCGTTTTTAGCACTATAACCATGGTTTATCTCCAAATTCCGACGTGCTAGAGCAATTTTATGTTCTGGACTTTGATTCAGTATCAAATTATCTACAAGGAATTATATATTTCATATTTGTTGCATTTTTTTATTTTTATTTTGTTGACTAGTGTAATTTGTTTTTGGTTCAGTGGGCGCAATCAGAGATGTAAAGCGCTTCTACGTCATGCAATTTTGTTTTTATTTTTGTTCCTTCAGTGTTTGTTTAACTGCCTCATTGGTCGTATATACATAAGTCCACGTCAGAGGCCGTCAGGCGGATTTGAGAAAACTCTGACACTAGGGTTTAAACCTGCAGCTCACTCGATAAGAAGAAGAAGGTTTGTTTCAAAAAATAATGTTCCTCGACTTTATAGCCATCACCTAAATCTGTATGATTTATTTAACTTACCATGTGTAATGTATCCTTAGTAGTTCGGAGAGCTAGTAAACATTTTTGGCAGGTAAATGATGCGGAAAAACCTCTTCTATGTATGATTATAGAATGATAAATCTGGCTGGTTACTGCTTCTGTGGGCTTTTAAGATATATTATTTTTTTTAATCATAAGGCAATTTGAAATTGTATTACCTGAAAATCTTTTTTTAACACGCTTTTATTATGTCGACCTGTATGTAACTAACATGTAATCAAATCTAAAGTAACTAATAAAACCATCTTCCAAGGATCGTAGCGTCATGAAAATTGTCATTTGTATGCAGTTTAGATGACAAGACAATACAATAATATGGTACTGTCAAACTGATCTCATGATGGAGCCGGAAGATATGAACTGGAACTTTATGATGGAACATCGTATCATAGTTTGGAATATATGTTTGGAATTTTTAGTAAGGTCTTGTAATGAACTTTGAAAGCGATAAGTTTTCAAGACGTTTTTCTATTTTAAATTATTAATTTATTTTAAGTGAAAAATAAATCACCTGTACATTTAATGGGGTCTTAATTATGGTCTCCCTAAGCAGTGTTTAAAGATCTCCTATTTAAATTGACGATGACCTAACGGTAGATTTGCTTAACCAAAACTGTAGTAAATCATAATATATCGAAGTGAAAATAGGCATGAGGGAAGATTCAATCTTCGCCTAAACAATTTTAGGACTTCGTATCCTAAATCTAGTTCTAGAAGTAGTTTGTACCCTAACTCAGTCGTACGGAATAAGGTGTCTGTTTTGTGTCAGTCTTGATTATCGTCTGAAGTCAGAACTATGCCTCAATTTGTCTGAAATTCCTGCAGTAGTATATGTTTTGTTACTTACTTTAGGGACTAAAGGGTGGTATGTAAATGAAATTTTGATGTAACTATGTGGTATTGTCTTATTTAAATTTTCTGTTTTAATATATAAGGTGCGCTAATAAAAGTCTTGTGTACATACGTTACAATGGTGAAAAAAAATTTAACGCTAGGATGATCAAATCATTTTTTTGAGATAATAAAGATGACAAATTATTTGAGATAATATATGTTGCTGTATTCTTTGATAAGAACAGCAATAGTGCATCAACAATATTTTGCGACATCAATTCAGGGTTTGGTGAAGCAATATCTATTGCAAATAAATTTTGAACACTTTTATAGTCAGATTTTTTTTAATATTTTTAATAAATTATCTTTACTAATGTAATCTGTATACACAATACTATCTCCCATTGAAGTTCTGGCAGATATTTTTAGAGCACCTTATATTAATTTATCTCAATGTCTCTTACAACGTTTCAATTGAACGGTGTATTTAACTTAGTTGATTATATGTATTTGGTATCTAATTAAACACATTTAGTTTAATTTGGTATCTACATAGATTTGAAATATTTACAGTTTCATAGGTTTCAGATAAAGTTCTAGATAGCTACTTATTTGACAGATAAGACCATAAAAATTGAGTCGAAATTAAAAAAAAATCTATGACATTATCTATCAGATAGCTATCCAGGACTTTATCTGGAACCTCTGAAACTGGCTCTTAGACTAATCATTGTACGAAAATAAGGTACCAGGATAGCATAAATAACAAGAGCAAATAAGATTATCTTATTCATTTATTATGTACAAGTTCATTAATACATAGCTAGACACATTATGTACCTCGCTGTTACATAGTATGATTACGATATAGGCAGAAATGGTATAAGGCAGAATTCAAGGTGACACAAAAAATGTATTTAGGAACAGTATTTTTTGAATTTAGAATATTCTTCTTGTTACGCAAAAGTGCACTAAGTAGGTATTTTTAACCAACTTGCCAAGAAAGAGGTTCTCAAATCGTTTTTTTTTTCTGAATGCGCGGGAGTAAGCTTAGAGGCCTGGCCTCTCTAATTTATGTGTATATCCGAAAATGACCGTTACTTCTCAAGTAACTGTACTATTGAGGTTATTATTTTCAATCTAAAAATGAAAAAAATATACTTTTTGTTAAAATTTCTTTGCTGCCGAAACCGAAGCGTAATTTACCACCAATTACCGTAGCAAAGGTAAAAGTATAAACATACCTACAACCCTGCCTACCCCGTAAGGGCCAAAACTTAGAAATACACACATTCTTACTTAAAAACCCGCGCCTCGGTTCAAAGTCAAACTTTTTATTATCCACGAGGGATCAAGTTTTAATATAAGGTTGGTTGCAAATGTTGGCGCCATTTTTTGTGCCAACCAACGTTCTGGTAGGCTTAGGTAGGTATCTATACGAACTATAGAAAAATAATTTTAAGTAATTATTAAATGCAATAACTTGTAATTTTGATGTGTGTATAATGATCTATTATAATATGTGATTTTATTTTTAGTCGATGGGTATGTACCACACATTGTTCTTGTACATGTCCAAAGATGTTTAATATCCTTAATATCTTATGATGGCGATAATCGTGATTCGAAAATTATTTAGGTTTGTTACAATTACATCAGTCTGTTCGTATTGATTCCTAGATACTAAAAGAGAAGGCCAACCAAATCAAAACGTTGAGATGTTTTCCAATTTTTACTACTTAATACTACTAATACTTAGAGCAGCGAGGCCAACTCTAAGGCCAACGTTTGGCGCCGGCCTTAGATCCAACAATTGAAAGATGTATAATACTCTTACTCTTATGTTAGGAATATGAATTGAATAGAATAGAAATATGTACGTGTGCATTTGCTTTATTTATAGTTGATATAAAGACCGGCACATCAACCTACCATCTCTGTCAAATTTCTTCAATAGATTTTCATCCTTACCACAATAGTGGAAGGTTAATGTTCGTTTGGTATAATTTGACAGTTTAAGACAAATTGACTTGCTGGCGTCTGTACTAACGTGGGTTTCAATTTTTCGTTTAAATCTGTGCCTTATACCATTCCTCCCTAAATATTTACTAGTAAAATAAATCTAAAGTAGAAAAGCTCGAAAGTTTTCACATTTATTTACAATATTTTAACAATAATTCTTTAGAACTTTGTTAGTTCAACCAATTTCTGACCAATGAAGGTTAAGACCTTCTGTTCTGACCAATGAAGGCTTAAATTACACTGTGAAAGAACAAAAAATACTAACAAATAATATCGAAAAAAAAACTCCATAAAATTTAAGCACAATCTTCATACACTTTTTTTGTAAATTAGTCTTTATGGCCTTTAACTGCCTCGTTGGTCTAGTTGTCGCATAGGCGGCTGCTGATCACGAGGTCTCGGGTTCGATTCCCGGGAAGGGCCGAAATCGCTTTGTGGGTTTTAGAAACTTTCATAATGCAGCCCGGAGTTGGAAGTTGGTGATTGATACACCCGTGCATCGGAGAGCACGTTAATGTCGGTCCTGCGCCTGATCTCTCTCCGGTCGTGTCGGATTGCCGTCCCATCGGGTTATGAGAGTGAGGGAATAGGGAGTGCACCTGTGTCTGCGCAAATGCTTGTGCACTATAATATGTCCTGCGCAGCTGGCTGATCTCCTTATATGAGAACAGCCGCCGTGGCCGATAATCGGCTAGGACGCCATTATTATTATTATTATTATTTTATGGCCACCCGCCCACGTCCGTTTTTTGTAGGACGAATAATCCGACCGATTTTTTGCAGGATGTTCTTACTAGGATTTTCTGAATGACATTCTGTAGGACGTGTCTGTTACTCTATTATTATCACTGTGTTCTATTTTACTCCTACAAAAAATTGGTGACCAATTATCGGACTTTAGTGGGCAGCCTTAGAGTGGAAGACAAGGAACTCCTTTTGTATTCACAAATATTAGGTACGCGAATACCTAGAACAAATTGGTTTAAGCAAAAGGATGGTGAGAATCTAACAGAAAATTCAGACCTTGTTAGATAAAATTAGATCCAGGAAAAAGGAACCTTTTTTTATTACTATCGGTCGGTTTCACGGGTTCCAGATAGAGTTATAGATAGCTATCTGACAGATCATGTCATAGAAAAGTAATCATAATTAAAAACATTTCTATGACACTATCTGTGAGACAGCTAATTAGAACTTTATCTGGTACCTGTGAAACTGGCCAAACAAGTTTTTTTATCATTACTATTTTTCACAGTATAGCCTATGCCTTAATTTTAAATATAGACAGCAAACGCTCGATGCTTTTATTTTTTTGTGTCGATCAAAAATATATTTTTATTTTATTGTACAGATGACATCAGGCCAACGTACCTGAATCTGTCAAATTCTACCAATCGAACATTAACCTTCCACTACTGTGATAAGGTTGAAAATCTATTGCAGAAATTTGACAGATTGGCGTAGGTGTGTGCTTGGTGTCTGTAATTTTGTTTCGTGTGATGTTACTTACACTGAATTACTTTTTTTTAATATTTAATTGTAAGCGTCTAACATTTGCTGTTTATATATTACTAGCTTTCCGCCCGCGGCTTCGCCCGCGTGGAATTCGGTTGGACACACAGCGCCATCTACAATCCATCCATCAAGCAAACAATATTTTTGTTTTCTCTCGGGAGTATCTATTTTTTCGGGATAAAAAGTACCCTATTATTTAATCCGGACTTCTAACTTTACGTCTGCAAATTTCACAGCAATCGGTTCAGTAGTTACGGCGTGAAAGCGGAACAAACAAACAAACAAACTCACTTTCCGATTTATAATATTAGTAAGGATTTATGTTAAAATCCTCATTTTTTATTACTTCTCTGTATCTATACATTTAGATATAATTAAGTATATTCTGTATATTACATCTAGAGATCACGTATAAAACATTTTTTTATTTAAATGTTAAAAATTTGACAGTTTAAGATATTTTACATTATTTTTTTTTGTTAAAATTAGTGTAGCCTCTGGTCTTAAATTATGTTAGGTACATATTAATATTATCGTAAGTCGACTAAGATATTTTTTTATATTTGTAACTTTTAGTAAAATAATCTTTAAATGGTGTATATAGAAAATATTTCATGTTGATTTTTTTTCTAATTTTAAAATATTAAAAATAGTTTCAAGTAATCTTTACGAAATAAAAATGTTTTCAACAATAAAAAATAGAGATATAGTCTCGAATTTATTTTATAAACGTTACGAAAACAGTGAGTTACCGCTCCAGTGATAAATCATCTTAAGCCAATTAATTTTGCGAAACATTTCATTTTATGAACTCGACAAATACAAAGTATAATTTTATTCTTTACTTCGTCTTAGCAACTAAAGTTTATTTTACAAGAACAAAATACTTAAGTTTTTTTTTCTACAAAGTTATCTTAAAAATTATATTTTATTTTAAATCTAAAAGACGATACAATACACATAAAGGTTAAAATTATTTACAATAGTATTGAAATGCATACATTTCTTATTTTTATCTTAATTTACCTTTGGTCACATTTATACACATTTATTTAGGGAACTATATTATCAAGTATATTATGTGGTTAAAAAAATATGTGACATGAGAAAAATATATTTGTGAAGTGATAATCTTGATACTTAAAAAGGGGCTTAAAAATGCGGCGAAATGGTTCCAGTAAAGGATGGTACGGCAGTGTTTGCTTTGCGCTCGACTTGGCGGGGACACTGCCGTGCCCCCAAATTTACCATTGATTTTTGACTTTGTAGCTCCAAGAAATCCCAATAGTATTATAATTATAACGGAATACCTATCAATCACGCTGAAATACACTAAACGACTCACACGAAACCGTTTAACTAAAAATATAACGTGTACCTACAGAAACATGGCCGGCAGTGTACGATCAGTTCTCAACAAACACGCCATTTCCTGCACTACAGTGTAATGTTTACTAACAATGTAATAATAACATTATATATCGAGTTTCACAAAGATGTCGGATGTGCAGACGTTAACAAGTCAACCTACCAAAATCTGTAAAATTTTACCAATCGAACATTAACCTTCCACTATTGTGATAAGGTTGAAAATCTATTGAAGAAATTTGTCAGATTGGGGAACCTGATGTGTTATCTGTACTGCACGAAATTCAATATGGCGGATTCAGTAAATAAACAGAGATTTTGTTTTTATTTTGTTCGTGCGTAATTTAATTATCATTTTAAATGTAGAGAACAACAGTCTGCAAACATTTAGGCCCACAGTCTGTATAAAGGTGAGTAAAGGCCCGTTTACCTTAAATTGCCCGTTGCTTGCCATTTTATTGCAGCAAGATGCTTTTTGCACTGTGTAAACGTAATCGTGCAATAGGTAAATGGTCACCTGTCAAATATTTCTGCAATAAAATGGCAAGCAACGGGCAATGAAATCGCAATGTGTAAATGGGCCTTTACGGTCGTTCCTAATAATCTATCTCTTATCTGTCTGTTGATTTGGTTACTAGAGATTGAATTTTGACAAAAGCTCAATACAAGAAATGTCAAATTTCCATCTCAAGTACCTAAACCGACAGACAGGTACGTTATTGAATTCCGCAGTTAATGGTCGCAAGCGTGACGGGGACGGTACGACGACTGATTCGTCATGCCACCGCAACTCAGGTCAAAATTAAAAATGTTTGAAATTAAAGAAAATAATGCTATCTCGCGGGAATTTTGCAAAATGGATCCTGTTACTATGAAGCCCTAAAGTCAGTAAGGATAATAAATATACATAGAACTTTAGAGCATGACCTTTGTATCAGAGATGATAAGTTGTACAGACGACAGCAGGTCAACGTATACGAATCTGTCAAATTTTACCAATCAAATATTAACCTACCGCCATTGCGATAAGGTTGAAAATCTATTGCAGAAATTTGACAGATTGTGGTGACAACTTGATGTGCTGTCGTCTGTACATTGTGTTATTGTGCAATCTGCCAAATTTCTGCAATAGATTTTCAACCTTATCACAATAGTAGAAGGTTTATGTTCGATTGGAGATTAGCTCACGAATTTCTTGAGATAGAACATCTTTACATAGGTACCCATACCTATCTAAAAAGCACCTGCCTTAAAAAAACTATGACGTTTTCAAACGCAAAATACAAAATGTTTTTAATATACGCGTACCTACCGCAATAAAAAAACTTTTTACCGCCGCTTTTCTGCCAGTTAATTAATTTTATTTTCGTTAGGATAACATCCCGCGCCCTTAAAGGGAAAACTTTACAGAGATAAAAATATTATGCAGAACTTGTGAACATTAAAATTTAATTTATTTACAAGATTAAGGGCAAGTTCCAGACGTTCTAGATAAAGTTATAGATACCCATCTGATGAATGATGCCATAAAAGAGTAGTTAAGGTGCATTCGACCACTAGAAGCGGGAAATTCAAATATAAAACGGTTTTTTCATGTTTTACCTAAGTAAACATTCAATATGAGGCGTGATCTTATGATTGGCGGTTATAATATCCCAAAAAGTAATTTCTGATGTCCTTGTTTAACTCCGAAACTTCTTACAATTCAATTGTAACTGTCGAAACCATGATATTTCGCAATAAAAAGTTTTTTACAGTTACATTTAAATTGTAAGAAGTTTCGGAGTTAAACAAAGACATCAGAAATTACTTTGTGGTATATTATAACCGCCAATCATAAGATCACGCCTCATATTGAATGTTAACTTAGGTAAAACATGTAAAAACCATTTTATATTTGAATTTCCCGCTTCTAGTGGTTGCATTCACCTTAAAATTAAAAATATTTCTTTAGCATTATCTGTCAGATAACTATCTAGAACTTTATTAGGAACCTTCGTAACTATTCCTTAATATTTACACGAGGATTCAGCATTACAAATTATGGTCCATACATTTTTGTTACTGCGGATTCTATAGCCTAACCATCCGTTGATTGTCATCTGACAAAATTAATTTGGAGCGCATGTTAAAATTCAATCTTAAATCAACGGATAGATAGAATATAGCAATTAACCGTTATTCAATATCACGTAATTATTCTCTTTTCACTTCAGGTAGTCGTTGCTAGGAGAATTTCCTAATTTGCCAGATAGGTACTACCGAATATTGAAGATCGAAAAGCAATCACTTTAATACAGTACAAGTACTTTTTACGTGCCATTGTAAATTAAACTATATAGCCTTTTACAATAGAGACTATTTTTGATTGATAAATTCAAAAGAATTAGTTTAATTTGATCTTGAGTAAAGTGATATTGAATAAAGCGTAATGCGAACTCTCTAGAAGAACTCAATTTGAAAATCTACAATGATATAATATTTACAAGATCTAGAGCTCTCTTTTAACTAAGATATAACAGCAAATATCTGTTTCACCGAAACTAAAACCATTTTTATCTACAAAACCTTTCAACTTGATTTTACAATGTAAACTTTAATCTTTCAAATGTCGAAATTTTTGGCAAAATTTCTGAACGAAATATCTCCTGTCTCTAAAAATGTGGATGAAGATTCTCTTCAAAGTAAAAGCACAACGTTTGTCCTTCACAGTGTTCCTAAATTGAGCTTATAAGATATTCTAGAAGGTTCCAATTTCATGATAAGTAGCACACAAAGTTGCGTAACAGAGACACAATAATGAGGTCACATACTTACTCTTATTAAGGAAAACCCAAAAATACATGACACACGAGGAACAAGGTCGCATCAATTGACGGAAAAACTGAGACGAAGTAAATATACGGTAATAACGATATGTGGAAACTTACCAAAAGTAATTTATTAAGAGAATTCGTGAAACTAGATAAAGATTTGGGTGTTGAAGCTGCGTGAATCAACTTGTCAAACAGTGAAACAGACATTCACAAACAATTGACTGACAAACAACACAAATCTCAGTAAATATTAACCTTTCTTTTATTCTTAATCTGACAGCTATTCAAACTGCGATTGAATTTGAATTTGAAACCGTTTTTAAGATCATCGTCATACGAATCCTTTGACTCATCTACATGTCTGTAATCTGCATTATCACTGTGCCTTTCTTCAATTTTGCCATCTTTGAAGCAATCGTAATACGGTTTACAATCAATACTGTTAGTACTCCTTGCGATATAAGTTTCAATGTCATCCCTCTTACGTATATCAGACAGAAGATCTTTGCCTAGTTGTCAATCCCTGCACACATCGGTAGCTAGAGTGAATCTCGTCCCTGATTCGCTGATGGAATCGTCTCTAATTTTGGGTCTGCGGTTCCCATTCATTTGGTCAATAAACGAGGTGTTGGTGTTCCTGATGTAGTCTCGGTGAATGTTGTGGTTTGAGGGGGAGAGATGGGTGAGACGGTAGCTGACGTAGGAATCGTTTCGACGAACCACGGTCCTGGTTGTGCCGGCCCTGGAGCTCCCGATTGGCGCGAAGGAGGTTCCATTCTGGTCTGCAGAGGCGGCTGAGAGACAGCAGCAGAAACACTTGAAGTATGACCTGTGAAACTCTCGCCGGAATTTACCTGGAACAATGGAAAATTTGGAGTTTATTGTTAAATTCTTGATGGGGATGTGCTTGTGCTGGGTAATGTGGTATTTGGAAGTAAATTCTGGTGATTACGGTGATTAAATTAAAACAAACTTCACTCAAACTAGTCGTGATCTAATTGTGATTTGGTGCGTGGGTGATTTAGGGTAAATTGTCATTTGTTATTAAGCATTACTACATTAGACAAAATATTGTCTTTCGTGGAAATTAAATGAAAAAAAATAGTGTTCAGTTTTATTTTATAATTGGTTTTGATATAAGTCTGATATTAGATAAATTTAAATTTCAGCCTCTAAAGATTTTAAAGTTAAGCGTGAATTGTTATAAAGAAAAGGACTCGGAATGCATAAGAAGTATTTTCTTCAAGTAATTGTGTACCAAGATGGAGTGTTTCTTGTAATAAAATTGTGTCTAGGGCTAGGGCTTTTACAACGCATTGTTGGAATTAAAAATAAAAGCTGTGCGTAAGCTTTTTCTTGTATTTTTCTTTTCTTATCTGCCTAGCTTTGTCAGTTCAATTTTTAATACTAACCGATCATAATGATGATTAAAGTCTTATAGAAGTGCCAGCTTATCAGCCTACCTCAATCTGTCCTTCAATACATTTTCAACCTTATCACAAAAGGGGAAAGTTAATGTTCGATTGGTAAAATTTGACAGAATCGAGTAGAGGTCAACCTACTCTAATCTGCACTTAGCTGGCATCTGTACATTATAGAAGATATTAGATAGTTGGGATCGACAATTTAGAAATTGGTCTGACTTTCCCTCCTTCTAGTTTTTTCTGTTACCTACATTTTGTGTACGTAGTGTTTTGCAAGTTTCAAGATAGCGACAAACAAGCATTGTATTCCGTACAAGTTCGTGTCGAGTCTTCAAGCTGTTATGTCTCTAATAGCCTCTTTTTATTATACAAATAAAACTATAAGGAAACTCGCCATAATACGAGAATGTACGAGATCTGAAGAACGGTTTATGAATATCTGTTTTATTTGCCTCAAATCATTCAAACTTTATAATCTGTACTAATATTATAAAGCTGAAAAGTTTGTTCGTTTGAACGCGCTAATCTTAGGAACTACAGGTCCAATTTGAAAAATTCTTTCAGTGTTAGATAGCCCATTTATCGAGGAAGGCTATAGTCTACTTTTTATTTGTTTGCGCCGAGTAGTTCCCTCGAGACGCGGGTGAAACCGCTGGCAGAAGCTTGTATCCAAATAAAATGTGTCCTTAACTCACTTTTCACATTTTTCCTTGACAATAATGTTTATTTTCACGCTCAATGTCGATATAGAAGAATATTTAAACTTTTCCGTACATAACAGCGTTTAGTTAAATAAACTCGTATACAAAAGTTTTGAATCTTACCTTGACACGGGACAAAGAAAACAAATGAATATTTAGAAAGGTAGCGTTGTGACATGCCTTTTTATTCGAGTTGTTTCATATAAATATTTGAATTGAATATCTCACATGACAGATTATTTTTCGAATATACAGCTTTAATGTCGATTTATTACTGCCTAAGAAAATATCGTGTGAATAAAATAAAAGTGAGCGGATAAGCGAAAAAGCGTGGAAAGAAAATATGCTTGAGAATTGGAATTTTCTTTTTGAGTGTACTAGTGTTGTGATTTGTCGATAGTCGATATTGGACTTGATTAGGTATGTACTAAAGTTCTTGTTTCTAAGGTTTTAAGGTCTCGCAATTGTAGACTAAGAAGTCTGAGAAAATGTTCTTCGGCTTCAGTTTAGCGTACCATTATGAAGCTAAAGAATTTGTTTGTTTGAACGCGCTAATCAGGAACTAATAAACCAATTTCAAAAATTATTTATTTTATCAAAGACGGCTTTATGCAGGCTACTTTTTATCTCGAAACATTTCACACGGGACGCGGGCAAAACCGCGGCTGGGACCTAGTTTAGTACTCGTATGTTCTACTATTAAGCATAAGTATATTATATAGAATGAAACAAATTATACAATGAACGTACACTTGTATAAATTATCACCCTTTGACAAAAATCTGGCATTCATTTGTTTAATTTGTTCCAGTGTGGATATTTGACCGTAGTGACAAAATGTCATTCGCACCCTTTTACTAAGGTCGATACAATGTCAGGAGTAAAAGGTTATAGCTGACGTGGTTGACTTTTTAAGTGGACAGCTATCATAACATTTTGAGTAGCCATCAATCTTCATTTGAATTTGGTTTGTGATTCCATTATAAAGCTTTTGCCACTGGATTCAGCCAAGTGGGAACTATTCCACAAAACGGATAAAATTAGCCTTATATGCTCGCTCTAATAGGTAAGGTCCGTTTATACATTGCGATTTAATTGCCCGTTGCTTGCCATTTTATTGCAGCAAGATGCTACTAATCAAATGGCAAGCAACGGGCAATGAAATCGCAATGTGTAAATGGGCCTTAACACTTACCTTATATTTTTTTAATCGGACCAGTAGCTCCTGAGATAAGCCCGTTCAAGCAAAGACAAATACTCTTCAGCTTTAGAATAATTTAAAGATTCAGAAGTTATGATTTATAATACGATTTTATTGGATTTAAAATTTTCCTCGAACCTTTTGTATTACAAACGCATTTTAAAACAACAAAAAAATAATCTTCCATGTTCGATAAAAAATCATCGTCACAAAAAATAAATATCGATAAACTCGAGTATAAAGCAATCACATCACTATTTGTGCTGTGCGGTACTCAGGGGCAGAGGAGAGAGGATTCTGTTTACTGACCTGAAAAGCCTGGGAAGCCTGAAAATAAAATGTTGTGTGACGTTTCAAGAATAAAGCCGACAATTTTAGAAGAAAAATCACAGTTTGAACAAGTATACTTTTGATAGGTATCAAATAATAAAGAATGTTTAAGAATATGGTTCTGTGTCATCGCCATCTTGCCTCATGTCGTAATACGAATAAAAAGTGTACGTTTGTTTGTGAAAAAAAAAGAAAAATCCTCTTTATGTATACTAATATTATAAAGAGGAAAACTTTGTTTGTTTGTTTGTTTGGTTGTAATGAATAGGCTCAAAAACTATTGGACCGATTTTAAAAATTCTTTCACCATTCGAAAGCTACATTATCCACAAGTGACATAGGCTATATTTTATATGGGTTCGGGCAGTAATTCCTACGGGATGCGAGTGAAACCGCGGGAAAACGGCTAGTTAGGTAATATTTTAAAATTCTGACTAATCGGCTTCGTAAGCCTATTTAATCTGCAAAAATAAACAAATATTCTGTCTCAACTTGATAAAATAATAAGTTATTTTTTTAGGCCCGTGGTTCAATTGTTTTAATAGGTGTACCTTCCTTCGCTAGGGAATCTCATCTCTTTGCGTTGTTCTGAATATTAAACAAATAGTTTAATTTAAACTAAGTCGCTAGAATTTATATTTGACGTGGTATAATTTGGCATTCATTTGTTTTACTTGTATATTGCTGGGATAATTATTTTCTTTGTTATGTGGAGTTCTATGGGCTGATGATAAGTTATTTGATTAATTAGAAAGGTGGTATTAAAATTATAAGTTAAAAATATAAAAAAAAGAAAAAGCTAAAGCATACAAACTCACATTTTATGGTTTAAAAAAAAAATCGGGACTATAACGAAAATCGTATCGTAATTAATTATACCTAAAAATTATAGATTATTAGATACTTAGGTATGGCGGGATTACGTAGGTATGGCATTTAACGCCCAGTGTGTAAAAACGCCCGAATGCTAAAAATCGGAGATAATGCCGCACGAGTTACGTTACACTTCACGCACACACAGAATAAACCAATAGGAACGCGCGGACGCGACGCGGCGCTGCTCACGCCATTCGGTCGCTCAGTTGTGAACCGCACCTGAAGGACGCCGGCAGTGCACGCTGTTCTTATAAAAAATACTCCGACAAATCCGTAAGTTTTAGTTTGTTTTCTGTAATTTACATATCTAATTTTGTAATAAGCGTTCTATTTAGATATCTTTATTCATATTTCATTGACAATTTGATTGATTTGTTTGTAATTATGTGTGAAAATATGAGAACTAGGTACAAGGTGCTATTCATTATTTATTTATTTATTAAAAGGTACACTTTAAATTTTATAATTTACATAGTGTCCAACAAAACTATACATATAGTTTGTCTGTTGGATTAATGCTATTCGGGTAATAACGCCCCGTGACGTGAGGTTTGGGCGTCAATAGCCTGTATGGGCGCTATTATCCTAAGTGGGCGTATTTACACAAGGCGAAAATCTGTGTTTCATTTCATAATGATTTGCTTTTAACAGATCCGGGAAATGAATCCATCTCATTCCACACGTAAAAGAAGAGGGGAGTCATGGTCTGAAGACACTATGAAAGCTGCCATTAAAGCTGTGCAACAAGGCTGTGCAAAAAAGACAATAAATGAAAAAAAGGACGATATAGAAGAACTTTGGTACTGCAATGCATGTCATGAAAACATAAAATTGGACATGAGACAATGTAAATTTTGCAAGAAGTGGTACCATGAGGAGTGTGTTGGCCTCACAAAACGTGACAAAGACTTCATTTGTTCAAATTGCGAATAAATAGAAAAAGTATTAAAATTCCAAAGGATTGTAAGACTGATTTGAAAAGTCCGTAGGATATATACTTAATAATAACAATAATAAGTTGATTACTGATCTCATTTATGTTTAAGCTATAATATTAATTTATTTAATTTCAGGGCGTTAATTGACGTACCTACTGTTTTGGGGCGGCATTAGCCACCTACGGTGAATAGCGCCCAATACGCATTTTAATAATAATCTATTTTTTTATTAAAAATCGTTTTAAATTGATCTTCTATTGTTATAGAACATGTTACAAGTGAAATATTTTTGTTAAAGTTGATTAAGTAGAAATTACGAGATGTGTTGAAAGTGTTATAAAATTATAATATTTTATTATTTGTAGTTCCTGTAATGATAATTATAATGGTATCTAAAAAAAGATAATATAATATACTTTTAAGTTTTGTACGGCTCTAAGTCGAAATATATGTGATTATTAAGATATTACGTAAATAAATATATGGGCGTTACTAAAAACTGTATGTTCAGTAACGCCCATGACAGGCTATTCAGAAAGTCTTTGTTTTCATAATCTTATATGACTGATAGCACATATGTGTTAGTTTTTTGTATTATTTTTTTGTCAATAAAACTATTTTTCTAAACAGTTTTTTAATTTAATCATTTTATTCAATAATATATTGATTTGAAATTAAGTGGGCGTTAATTGCCTATGATACCTTACGTTTTGAAAAATTACAGATACGTATTCGGAAATTATTGATACGTATTGTTATTTTGGACACATTTTTTTTCCAACGATCATTTCATCAACCCATTCTTGACATTTTCGAAAATTCACATCAAGTTGAAACAGAAGTACCCAATGATAACGTTAAAGTTTAAATCGAAATCCGTTGCCACAGTTATATTTACTTTTAGAACTTCTTGGATTAAGCTATGCAATTCCATCGGAACCAATACAGAAGCTTCTAGAATTTCCACTGGTACAGAACAGTTTAATACTCAAAGTTTGATAGGAGTTATGTTTGGATTGTAACTTTTTTTATTGAAAATGCGAGATATTACTCTCTGATGTTAAATGTATTGAATGTATTTGGAGTTGTTTTTTGTAAGAGCTCGTGGCTAAGTCAAAGACGCGCGGATCGAACGATCATAAGGTGAAGCAACGGTTGGCGCGGCCGGTCCGTGGATGGGTGACCATCTTGACATAACGAGTTCTTCCGTGTTTCGGAAGGCATGATAAATTGGTGGTGTCCGGCATGTCATACTTGACACCAAATTTGCGTCGTTACGGGAGTAGGTCTGACAACCAGTCTTACCAAGGGCTGCCAGGTTGCTCGGGTAACTGGGTTGTGGAGGTCAGACAGTCGCTCCATGTATAACACTGGTTCTCAGCTGCATCTGGTTAGACTGGAAGCCTCCCCCAATGTAGTTGGGAAAAGGCTAGGCAGGTGATGACGTATACCTACAAAATGTATGCTAATATTATAGAACTTAAGAATTTATTTGATTGCTTGCAATTTTTTCTTTTTCTTTGAAAATTTATTCCAGGATTAAATAGAATATTTATCAAGGCCTTTTATTCGGGTGCGTGGAATAGTTACCACGGAAGCTGGTTTACCTATACCAAGATAATAAATAGGAAACGTTTTTTGTTTGTTTGTTCAACCCTAAATGCTCCGAAACTATTGAACCGATTTGAACTCCCAGTAACATAGGCTATATTTATCCGGGAAGAAGTCCCTTTGGGACGCGGTGGAAGCCCCTAACAGAAGCTAGTATAGAATATGATGGCGTCCTAGCCGATTGCCGACCTCGGCGGCTGTTCTCATATAAAGAGATCAGCCAGCTGCGCAGGACATATTATAGTGCACAAGCATTTGCGCAGACACAGGTGCACTCCCTATTCCCTCACTCTCATAACCCGATGGGACGGCAATCCGACACGACCGGAGAGAGATCAGGCGCAGGACCGACATTAACGTGCTCTCCGATGCACGGGTGTATCAATCACCAACTTCCAACTCCGGGCTGCTTTTGTGAAAGTTTACTGTTTGTTTAGTTGAAAGTTTGTGTAAGTAAAACCCACAAAGCGTTTCGGCCCGCCCCGGGAATCGAACCCGAGACCTCTTGCAGTCGGCTATGCGACCACTAGGCCAACGAGGCAGTTGGCATGTAGACAGATATTAAAGTCATATAAACTAGAATGCACTTGCCACTCGCTTCAGCGAATGATATTAATCTCCATATTTCAGTCAGTTGCAACCAACCACAGCTGAGTTATAGTATTCCGTGTTTGAATAGAATATATTGGTGGACTGTCTATAACTTTGTTAGTCTATGTTGATATAACGTATGTATGGGACAGTCTATACTTTAGTTAGTCTATGTAGGAATAAGGTGTGCTGTGCATGCTTTAAATTGTTATTAATTTTATGAAATTTCACAAAAGTAGAGATTTGAATATAAGTATATGTTGTTTGTCTACCGTTTATATTTTCAAGGTAAAATGGATCAAATTAGATTAATTTCGGTGTTTCATCCGTGTCCCGGGGAAACTTCTTCCTGTTCTCGGAACAAACGTTACTATAAAAAATAAATAAAAAAAAAGCTTTATTTCATTAGCTTAGAAATGAATAAATGTCGTCACACGTGGAGACCTCCTTTTAAGTATAGACATACCTGTGTTAGGAGGTCTCGCTCTTCACAGTAGATTATTATTAGAGAGAAAAGTAGAAAAATAAATAAAGTAAATACACATTTTAACTAAAAGTAACTTAATTTTAACAAAGTAGTAACTAACCTACTATGTTACTCAGGAATAGTCTAAATTACCAACAATAAATTATTTTCTCAAATAGGTTCAGTCAGTAGTGATTTCGCTCCATCCTTCTCTGTGTGAGACGAGGCCTGTGCCCAGCAGTGGGACAGTAAAAAAAGTCTATTGAAGAAGGTTCTGTAGTTGATCGGAGACTTTAGGCTCCAAACAAAAGATATCTTTTTCTTATTTATCTCTTTATTATATCAGTACTCTGTAGAGTAGATATTGATTAAACAAAGTGTTTCATTAAAACTTTCACTTTTAAACATTTTAATTTTTATAAATATTTCAGAAATACTAACTACCGCTAAACCGTTTAAGAGATAAAAAGAAAATTCCCAGTAAATTAACCAAAATACATTTGTGTTTAGCGTACAAAGAATAAAAAAATAAATTCACACAGTTTTTGTGTAAACCAAAACAAAACGGCGGGTCGTAAAAATTAGTCACCTGCCATTTTTATTTTTATCTCTATAGAGGCAGATTAAATGAATGGTACATAAATTTAATTTTGCTTTTGAGATAAATAAATTGTAAAAATATAAATTTTGTTACAGGTTTAGTGTTTTGTATTTATTTGAACCAAATTTTCAAATGCGACGTTGCCAGCCCAGGTAAATAGTACCTCATATTAGATAAGTTTCATACAAGCATATAGTTTGTATAATTATTATTTTTTCACTTGTAATTCGTAAAAGTGTCCATAGTAAAAATCTTTAATTCAATGGTCTGAATAACATGCCGAAGTTAATGTATAACCTCAGGAACACGGTGTATTATATGTATAGCTGAAGAGTTAATTTGGTTGAACATCGTGGTTGTTAATCGCGTGAACTACAGGTTCGATTAAAAAAAAACAGTGTTAGATAAACCATTCGTGAAAGGCTATAGGCTACTTTTTATTCAGGCGTGTAAGTAGGTAGTTTTCATGAGATATGGGCGAAAACGTCAGAGAAACCTAATGCCTTGATATAAATAAACCATTTCTTAGGTATTTCGCTAGTATACTTATCCTATATCACAGTACATAAATAGAGAAAAAAAAACTCTTAAGCCTCGACCGCACAGCGAATATTCACGGCGCGAATTTATTCTCGCGATTTTTATTCCGCCTAAAAATTACACCTATTACGTGAAATTTGCATCAAAACACAGATTTTTGGGAATTTAATGCCGCCAGTGCGGCTACTCCTATTGTATTGAATGTGTTACAGAATTGCGAGAAAAAAATCGCGCGGTGAAAATTCGCTGTGCGGACGGGGCCTTATACTTAAAGGTCATCGATAACAAGTGTCTGGGTTCTAAGAAAAACTCTGTATCTACATATACTCAAATATAATAAAGAGGAAACGTTTTTTGTTTGTAATGTGAAAGCTCCAAACCGAATGAACTGATTTGAAAAAATATCTCACAATTCGAAAGCTACACTATAAAATCCCGAGTAACATAGGTACGCTATATTTTATCCAGGTACCTACGAGAAGCAAATCCCCGAAACGCGAGTGAAACCGTGTGGAACAGCTGCTATCATATAAATTAATTGCATTTTCAAACAAAAAAAAAACCGCTAACGATGCCATCTATTTTGTTAAAATGTTATACCTGTAAATTCCGTCATACAAATTTCCCCACGCAAAACCTCGGTAGGTATACTCAGAATATATATATGTATATTATAATAAAGGATAATATAATAATTATTATAACGACGGAACATAAAGGGGTAGTTAGACTCATGATAATAAACGCGGTGGGCGTCCAATGTTACCGCATCGTTGTTAAGGCGTGTTTACACTTTGAATCGTTGTTTTCTAACTGCATAATTATTTACACTAATTATTAATATAAGTACCTTTTGTCATCATCATATTTGTTTGTATTGTCCTGTATTGTTTTGTCCTGATGGTGTACAAATAAAGAATATTCTATTCTACCTAGAACTTTAGGAGCTCGTGATTAAGGTACAAATAATCGCTTCTTGGGTTGGTTGATCATAGGTTAAGCATCGCTCGGTACGGTTAGTCAGTGGATGGGCTAATTTGAGGGCTTTTATAATGGAGCTAACAAATGGTCACATCTGCGTAGCCTTTTCCCAATTAGCGGCTAATTACCATTAAAAATTAAATAAAGGTTTATATATTTCATCCCAAAAAAACATACTCAAACCTCAGTGCTATTCAGCTTTTTTTAAAATTATGCACGGAATATAATAAAAAAATGTTTCAATTATTAAAAAAAACTCGCAAATAATTATATTCGTGACGTTTTCTCTTCTTATTTAAGAAACTTAACCACAACTAAAATTGCGGCCAACTCTAAATAAGCCAAGAATAGTTTAAAATTCTATAAATCAAAGTTATTCCACTTGCAATGTAGCTTGTTCAGAATCAGAAAACTCAGGCTGAAAGCTACAGTTCCTAACTAGAGAATTTCTATAGCTACAAGTTTACCAATACCTGTATGTATTTTCAAATGAAACTTGAATAAGCGCAATAGAAGAATTTTCTTTCTAAAGATTTAAAACTATGTGTTCGGGTTTCGATTGAATTGAAATATTTATTTTTGTAGTTACGGTTGAAAGTTTTACTTATACTTCACAAGTTCATCTCAAATAGGTATTTGGTAAACAATCCATAACAATATTGAAGATTTTTATATGAAAACTTCGATTGAAAAAACAAAAAACGACTGACATCTTTTTTTAGAGAATACAAAGAATATCAATGTTTCTGATCTATATACTAAAGAGATATAATAAAGAGAAAACATTTTATTTGTTTATTTACTCTAAAGGCTCCGAAACTTCATAACCCATTTGAAAAAAAACCATTAACCGTTGGGAAGTTAGACTATTCCCGAGGAACAGACTGTCTTTTGTCCGGGTACGGAAAGTAGTTCCTCCGGGACACGAGTGAAACCGTGGCAAAACAGTAATGGTGATTTGTAAC
Source organism: Heliothis virescens (assembly GCA_002382865.2). Lineage (NCBI taxonomy): Eukaryota > Metazoa > Arthropoda > Insecta > Lepidoptera > Noctuidae > Heliothis > Heliothis virescens. Next base: position 6,468,496 of record NWSH02000150.1, read on the forward strand.
CAATATTTTTTTTTAAATACCTAGTTTTTTTTTACATTTAATTTGTAAATATCTTCTTTATATATATTTTTATAACCTTGTAAATAGCTGTATATATTTTTTTGTATGTTTCAGAAAAAAAAACACGTCCAATGTAAACCAGCCTTTATGCTAACACATAAAATGGTTGTAAAAGTCTCCTTAATTAGCCAGCCTTAACGAATGTCTCAATGACGTTGTTATTATACTACCACGACTTATTATAATGTTTATGACTCAACTTCGACCAACGACTGAAAAAATAAAGATTATCTAAACAAAAAGATTTCGCGTCGGTTCCAGCATTTTGTAAATTATCAAAATATTTTTTGCAACGATCAGATTACGCCATAGAAAAGTAGTCAACATAAATCTAAACACAATAATTTCATGACCATAGATATTCTTTTTTATTCAAAATTAATTAATAAATACAAAATTAATTAATAAGTATTAAATTTGAACCATTATCAAAATGTCCACGTCTATACAACAATTTCTTAGGACAAATAAAGTACACTACTTGCCAAAAAAATTGGGACACGTCTAAAACTTCAGTTTTAATACGCGTGTCAATTTTGTTTCTACTTTAATACAGAGATGTGACAAGGAATGGATAAGTCTTTAATAACGTTTGTCACCAATAAACAAAGGCATTTGTGCCATGACAGTGTCTGTCAATGTCACTTTAAGATGCTGAACGGTTTAAATATTTATCTGTTTATTACTTTGTAGATGTGGTTTTGTCTTAATTGGGATAAGACTAGATTTGAGGTTAAATAGTTTTACTAATATCTAGATTTGATATCCCAGTTATAATGGTTTTGGTATACATATGGCTCAAGAAAAGAAATGGGTTTCAGTCAGTAAAAGTCTTACACTCATGTGATGATTTCCCACCTCAAAAAAAGTTTGAAATTAAGTGTTTGCCCAAAAGTGACTCACACAATTCAAAGTTTTTTTCAAAAGTTTCTACAAATAAAATACACGAACACGTAAAGGTTATCTATGAATGAATGCAATAAAAAGTTGTAGCCTAAGTTTTAATACAAGTTCTAAAGTATGGGTATCTGATGCTAAAATTCATTCATAATTCGTCCTACAATCTGTTTTTGAAGGCCTAAAAAAATATTCAGAAATAATTTTCTGACATCCAAATATTTTCTCAGGAACAAATACCCGTCTTATACACTTGCTTGCAAAAAAATCAACGTCACAATAAATTACACTGTTTATCCACAAGGACAAATACCTCCAAGAAATCTGTCACAATAACTCACTGTTATGACAGTTGGGCAAAAAACATTAACCGAAGTTGACTGTCCCGTCCAATTATATACTCTAATTGACAGGATTACGCCGTGTAATCGTTTATTTATGCAGATTACGACGATTACGGTAATCTCTACTGAATGTTACGTCAGAATGTTATACTAGTATATGTAATTTGTTTTTTTTTGTTGTTAAGTGTCGGTTTTTAGGGATAACATCTCATTTTATGTTTAAACACATAAACATAAAATGAGATGATCTTAATTAATGTCACTATAATTGTTGTTACTTTTGTAGCGGTACTACTACCCACACCGCTACCAACACATCTACGGAAGGCGCACCATCCTGCATCGCGCAAGCAGTGTTCGCACGCAACTCGAACATATATAGAACACCCCGACAACAACTGTCGGGCAGTAGCCCACCGGACAGAACACCCGTCCGGTCGGAGGATCCTCCCTTTACCTCTGGGGTGAGGTATGATAAGCTATACTCTCTGCTATCATACCTCCACACTTTTTTCAGGATAGAATCACAATTTTGTTATACGACCATTTTTGTATGACTACACTGTGATCACAGATTGAAGATCTTTGAAATATTTATGTTTACAAAACGATGAAAATAATAATAATGATGACAGAAACAANTGGGGTGAGGTATGATAAGCTATACTCTCTGCTATCATACCTCCACACTTTTTTCAGGATAGAATCACAATTTTGTTATACGACCATTTTTGTATGACTACACTGTGATCACAGATTGAAGATCTTTGAAATATTTATGTTTACAAAACGATGAAAATAATAATAATGATGACAGAAACAAAAGTAAATTCATATGACGGCGCCTGGCGTCGTCTAATTAAAATTACTTAGAATAGCGCCACCTAGTTTAGTTT
>NWSH02000150.1:6470792-6481886 GCA_002382865.2 Heliothis virescens
TCTCATCGCTATTGGTGGGGTGTACCAGCTTTCATATATTTGTGCCCATTGTCCTTTGTATGGCGAATCAATATTAATCACGAATTTTGACATGAAACTTCGTGAAGTTACTCCTTAAAATAAATAAGTAAACACGTGTTTCGCCATTTTTTGAAATTCATGTCCTAAGGGGTTGAACTCTGTATGCGAATGAAATACTTACGATTTCGACATGAAACTTCGTTTACTCCTTAAAATAAATAAGTAAACACGTATTTCGCCATTTTTTGAAATTCGTATCCTAAGGGGTTGAAATAGGGGTTGAAACTCTGTATGGCGAATGAAAATTACTTACGAATTTCGACATGAAATTTCGTGAAGTTACTCCTTGAAATAAATAAGTAAACACGTGTTTCGTCATTTTTTGATATTTCACCCCTAAGGGGGTAGACGGGGTTTCAAATTCCTGACTCATTCACTGCCTCACCAACGCACGGCCCAAACCCGTAAACCTATGAAGCTGAAATTTAGCAAAGAGGTTCATATTATGACTCTCACGCGAAATAAGAAATGATTTTTCAAAATTCGTCTCCTAAGGGGTTGAAATAGGGGTTGAAATTTGTATGGCGAACCAATATTTATTACGAATTTCGACATGAAACTTCGTGATGTTATTCCTCAAAATAAATAAGTAAACACGTGTTTCCTCATTTTTGGATGTTCCACCCCTAAGGGGTTGAAATAGGGGTTGAAACATTATATGGCGAACGAATATTATTACGAATTTTGACATGAAACTTCGTGAAGTTATTCCTTGAAATAAATAAGTAAACACGTGTTTCGCCATTTTTAGAAATTCCACCCCTTAGGGTGTAAAATGGGGGTTGGGAGTTAGTTTGTATGCAAGTCCTATGTTATTGAAGTAAGAGATATGTTTAGCACATAGGTTTAAGAAAAGATTTTACGCAAATCTACCCTTAGGGATGTAAAACGGGGGTAGATAGTTTGTATGGAAATCATATGTTTTAGAAGTATTTGTTGTAACAGGCAATTTTTTACGATCCCGTTATCGCCTGTATAAGCGATATGATCCGCGTACGAAGTCGCTGGCAGAAGCTAGTTAATAAAATTCTCCATAACAACAGCAGTAACTCAACTTAATTAAACTGGTAAAATTGTCAAGAGATGTAAAATAACCCAGGAGAATTCAAATATGACTTTTGATATTTTTTTCCGCATCACGAAGAATAAAGAGGGAATTTCTAAGCAAGGCCACTTTGAGAGGCGTTAAGGGGATTTCACGACACCTTGACTCGAGAAAATTTAATATAGTTGAAGAATCCAAAAAGCATTGATTGGAATAATTTGATACTTTATTAAAGGATCGGTGCTGCTTAAAATATGATTGGATTTCCTCTTCCCTTAAATTATATGCGCATCAAAAAGATGAGGCTATTAATTTTATGTTTTGGCGGTGGATTTTTATAACCTACGTTGATTTGGGATGAGAGATATAAATATGTCATCATTATATAGATTGTGGAAATCCGCGGTAAAATAGCATTTTATTTTTGACTGCAGAAATATTTGTCTGGCAACAAGATCTAGAACTGTTGTGGTGACTTAAAATGATGGCGTGCCTGATAACTTGTTGTTCTAATATTTGTCAAAATCCAAGCAAACAACCTGCCTGCTAAAACCTATCAAGTATGAGAGTGTGTGTTCGCTTCCAGGTAAGACAAGTATCAATGTAACTTTTAAAGACATATATAATAGACATCAATAACTAACGGTGAAGGGAAAAATTAGGAAACCTGGACTTGTCAGGTATGAGCAACCACGGTGATTATCGCTCAATCCTTCTCTGTAAGAGAGGAGGCCTGTGCCCTGCAGTGGGATAGTAAACAGGCTGATGATGAAAACTAGCTGTATATGGCTGCATTTATAATAATTGTGGTCTTCTTCTTCTCATCGAGTGAGCTGCAGGTTTGATCACTGACAAGCCAGGTCAGAGTTTTCTCAAATCCGCCTGACGGCCTCTGACAATCGGGGACGACGGCTTTACGTGCCCACCCAGGCACGGGGGTGTAACACAGCCAACTTCCAAACTCCAGGCTGATTTGTGAAAGCTTCTAAAACCCACAAAGCGATTTCGGCCTGGCCCGGGATCGAACCCAAGACCCGTGGCATGGCAGTCACGTTATGCGACCACTAGACCAACGAGGCAGTTAATAATTGTGGTGATTAGTTATTTATGTACATTGTTTAATCCGGCACAAGTAAGCCTGCAAACAGACTTGAGGCAAGATATGAAGGGATAAGGGATAATCTTCTGACAATTATTTAAGCAAATAATTTTCTTCTTAACAAAACTTTGACATTGCCAAATGACACGACTTTTCAAGTGTACTTAGACGAATATTTAATTAGCTTCGCCTATTGCTAGCAGCGTGAACTGAATTTAAATGAACATGTTAAAACACTTCTCCTGTTAATTCCTTCGGCGTTCTGACCTTGGGCGATAGATTAGTATAATGTTTCAATTATTTTCGGGGTAAAGGTCAAAGTTGTAATACCCACTCTACAAAATTGGGTGATTAATTTGAAATATAATTAAAGAGGCTTTATAATTTTGAGGATGGGTAAAGTGTCTTAAAGACGTATAACGTATATTTGTTAATTATGCTACTTGAATTAATATTATGTATTTTTACCGCATTTTCAAAGTTTTTTTTTGTATGACAATAAAACCTTCCAATTTTGTGTTTTTTTTCCACCAACCACGAAGATTCGCGCGGTAATTTGGCGCTCTCCCGTCAAAAGCGCGGAAGGGCAGTTTTAGGCAAAAGCAAATTTAATAGAGGGCAATGCGTCATGAGATCTGCTTTATCATCTACTATGGCAGTGAATAGTGCCATAAAGTTATGTATTAAAGGCCGAAATAGTACCCACCTGAGCACAGACAGTAGATGCACAGGGAAGTAGCATACTGCAAACATGACGACGACTGCCACTAGCATTTTGGCAGCCTTCCGCCTGGAGCGCAGCTGACCCTCAGTTGACGCGTTCGTGTGGATTGAGGGTGTCGTGCGACGGTTTGCTGCTAACCCTGGGAACAATAATCATTAATAGTTTTAGCTTCATTTTATTTAGTAGATTATACCATGCTCACGTGCTCGTGTGGTACTTTCGATTATAAAGTTAAGCAACGCCTGGCGTGGTCGATTAGTGAATGGACGACTAATAGCACCTATATTATAACGAGTTCCTCCGCGTTTTGGAAGGCACGGTAAGTTGGTGAATCCTGGGTGCTGAACAAATTGGGTATTCGTTACGGGTAGTCAAAAGCTAGAAAGTCTGGAAACGCATAGTCGGGAAAAGGCTGGATAGATAGAACCACTTATTTTATTTTAAATGATATCAGCGTGAAGGAGCTCTTGGCTAAGTAACGTCATCATCATTATCCTGCCCTTATCCCAGTTTATTTGGGGTCTCCTCTTCTATCTGCCATCATCTCACAAGTAACATTCTTCCTTGCCATATCGACTCACATAATCCATCAATTGTTTCTTTGATCGTCCCCTTCCGCAATATCCATGTACATTCATGCTCAAAACCTCTTGGCTAAGTAACAAGTAGGTGTAATTGCAAAAGTTACTTATTTCAGAACTAAATAAAAATAAACAATTAAATAAATGTGCTCCTTATTCCTCTATTTTCTTAAGATTCCTGGCGTCGTTGTTCACATAAGATTTTTTCTCTTAATAAATGTAATTAATATAGAAAACTAGCTTCTGCCCGCGACTTCGTACGCGGATCCTGTTTTTTTTTTATATAATCATATTTTCTCATCGTTTAAACCTTCCCTCGATCTGTACAAACATTTTAAGACCAAAATAAGCCCGATCGGTCCAGCCGTTCTTGAGTTATGCGCTTACCAACACATTTAGCGATTCATTTTTATATTATAGAAGATATAAGATATATGTACTTACAGTTCTTGCAGTTGTTATGCCCCGTGGGTGTGGTACAGAGCGTGTGTGACTCCGTATGTCCTGGGATGTTGTCTGACCTCCACAGCACCCTCACGATCTGGCAGTACGCTATCATCATCAGGAACAGTGGAAATCTGAAGACAAGAGAATGTTTAAGATATCATAATAATGTAAAAGTGAAAGTTATGGAGAGATTGAACCAAAATTGTTCGCGAACACAAATTGTTTGGAAACAAAAGGACGGTTTGAATAACAAAATTCTGTTGATAGTTTAAAAACTTGTTATAAATATACACAGGGCCGGCAAAAAGATGTTGTCAGTGTAGTGTGTAGGGTAGACAGTACGTTATCAAATAGTGACAATTGTGACGACCAAGTGAGGGTAGTTAAAAAACCCTGCACTTCACGGAGACGTCGCTAGCTGTCATCAGTCTTCCCGTGACCACGGTCGGTGCAATTCGGCCGAAACGTCGGGAGAAAAGAGGTATCGTAAACCCTTTACAGTTTCATTGCTAGTTGTTGTCTAAAAAAAATATTTATTTTCGTGGAGTCTAATATTTCAATCTTAAGGCATGAGTAGGCATTTTTTGTGAATATAGATGCCTACCTATTGATATAGATATGTAAGAGCAATGAAGAAAGCATTTCTTTCATTTACCTAATAAGCCACAAACGTTAGCTAACAATACGGATTTGTGGCCTAAGCTTTTTAGATCGGTAATTGTTTTATCCCGAAGCTTATGTGAGATTTCGGCCTATTAACACTTATTTACCTCAGCTGAAGAATAAAGGTATCTAGAGTTTATTGCTATTGGTGCTCAGTAAAAAATCGACCAAGTGCGAGTTGGACTCGCACATGAAGGGTTCCGTACCCCACCCTCCTTAATATTTTTTTTCAGTTTTAGTATTTGTTGTTATAGCGGCAACGGAAATACATCATTTGTGAAATTTCAGCTTTCTAGCTATCACGGTTAGTGAGATACAGCGTGGAAACAGACAGACAGACCGACCGACCGACAGAAAGACAGACAACGAAGTCTTAGTAAGAGGGTCCCGTTTTACCCTTTGGGTACGGAACCCTAAAAAACCAGCTGAGTGCGAGATAAAACATTACATTTGCTGGATGGGGGTCCCATTAAAAAATGTTGCTATATCGGCAACAACAATACATTATTTCTGAAAATTTCAGCTTTGTAGCTATCACGGCTTGAGACATACAGCGTGGAGACAGACAGACAGCGGAGGCTTAGTTATAGGGTCCCGTTTTACCCTTTGGGTACGGAACTCTAAAAAAAGCAGCTGGGTGCAAGATAAAACATTACGTTTGTTGTATGAGTCCCATTAATAAATTGTTTTTTATAGTGGCAACAATAATATGTATATCATTTGTGAAAATTTCAACTGTCACAGTTCTTGAGATACAGCCTAGTGACAGACGGAAGCAAAATCTTATTATAGGGTCCCATTTTTCCCTTTGGCTAAGGAACTCTTAAAACTGACTTGTTGCGTTTATACGGACAAGTAAGGCTACTTAGCCTTTTTTGCAAGAAAATGAAATGAACAAAATATATTATTTCGTAGCCCAATGGCTTTTTAAATTCTGAAAGCTACTTATCTTCAACGTTCAAGTAAAGAGAATCGAATGGTCCCTTTATGAATGAAATCGATGGCTACTTGAGACTACACTTCATGTTCCTATTGGTTTTAACTTAGAACCGAGTATTATTGAATGGCTGATATTTTTAAAGTACCTATGAGGTTTTTATTTTATTCGTAGTGATGTGCTATATCGGATGTTAGAAATTATGTTTTGAAAAATGGATGGGGGTAATAAAATTGCAATACTTACAAAATATAAGACTATTTAAATACAAATAATGAAAAAGATATTTTGTTAGAAAAGCTGACTTTTTTGAATGATTAGCATGACAGAAAAACAATAAACGGGAAAGCCATATTATTTCAAATGCTCTTCTGGTGAATAAATTACATTATTTTTAGAAGTGGATATTATATATTTCAAATAAGCGAGTGACCAATACTTAATTTGTGTGTGTAAATATTCAAGCATAATATTTATAAAAACTTCAATAGCCTATTATAGTTTAAGAAGACGTTTTCAAAATAAAGAGAAAATACTTATTTTCAAAATGAAGTGCGAGTTCAGTAATTTTTCTGGGTGAGAAAAAATCTTCAGTGGGTTGTCTGGAAAAAAATATTAAAAAAAATTAACCAAAAAACTTACGTGTACAAGAACAAAGCTTTAATGATATGCCACTTGAGGTCGCTGTCGTCAGACCAGGTGGGAGTGCACTGCATGAAGAACTGTGCATTGTACCGGAGTTGCAGCTTCATCTGAACTTGTAGTACTACGAACTCTGGAACATCTGGTAGAGGAAAAAGGACTTTATTTGTTAGGTGTTAAGATTGGAAATAAAAATATATTTGTCAGTACATTTTTATACAGTATGCGTCTTTGTTATTATATCAAAATGAGGGGATTTTACGGACGAAAAATTATTCTGAAAAATCATTATCTCTTTTGGCTTGATCCATCACGATGCAACAAAACTCAAAAATTTTGGAGTAATTGGCATCCCCATATAAATATTTTTTTTTTAAGGAAAATAGCCTCAATTGATAACTAAACATTTTTTAAACGGTAAAAAACAACTTCGTTAGAAAAATAAATGGCGTATCAAGTGGCTCTCAATTATTATACTGCAGGTTTGATTCCAAGTCAATAAACGATCGTTCCCAATGACCTATCTATCTCTGGATTTGCTTACCAGAGATAGGAATTTGACATTACTTGTATGGGGCTAATGTCAAAATTCTATCTCTAGTAAGCAAATCCAGAGATAGACAGAATATTGAATTCCGAAGTTAGTAGTTATTAAACAAGACATTCACATGAGTAATAATTAAAATATTCAGAGTATCCAAATAATTTACCAAACTAAATGAAAATCCTTCATAAATGTCACAGTGGAGTGCAGCTGAAACAATGACAAAGCCACCCACTATCTGCAACAAACTATGCTGACCAAAGCATTTTGCTAGTTATACCAGCTGAGCGTTTGACATAGTTTATGTTGCGTTGTTTCACCCACGTCCTGAGCGAAATAATTCCCGCATATCGTATAGTAACTACTATTAAGTATTTATTTTACACTAGCTTCTGCCAGCGACTTCGTTCGCGGATCTTGTCGCTTATGCCAGCGACAACGGGTCGTCATAATTTCTCCCGTTTTCCCAACATTTCCCTTCACTGCTCTACTCCTATTAATAGTAGCGTGATGAAAAGTATACTGTAACCATCTCAGGAGTATGAAAAATAATTGTACCAAGTTTTATTAAAATTCATCGAGTAGTTTTTGTTTCTATAACGGTTATACAGACAGACAGACCGACAGACAGACAGACAAAAATTCTACTGATTGCATTTTTGGCATCAGTATCGATCCCTAATTATCCCTTGATAGCTATTTTGGAAATATATTTAATGTACAGAATTGACCTGTCTACAGATTTATTATAAGTATAGATAGATATAGACAGAAGATTAAGTATACTATACTACTATAAAAAGTACAGTTACTTTCAACGCAAAAACTGCCAGACGAATTTTGATTAAACATGGCAATTACATAGCTTAAATATCAGTACTAGCTTCCGCCAGCGGTTTCACCCGCGTTCCGTGGGAACTATTCATCACACCCAGATAAAAAGTATTCTATAGCCTTTCTCGTTAAATGGGCTATCTAACTCTGAAATATTTTTTCAAATAGGACGAGTAGTTGCTGAGATTAGCGCGTCCAAACAAACAAACAAACTCTTCAGCTTTATAATATTAGTATAGATAACATGTAGGCTATTTTTCATCCGGGTTCGGAAAGGAGTTACCCTGGGAAGCGTGTGAAACCGCTGGCGGAACCTATTATAGTAATAAATAAAATCAGTAATATCCTCTAGATGATTTTGGTAATTTAAATATTGAAAACATATTGAAATATTCAGGATGTTGTAACATCAATACAACCCTCAATCGCTTTTAAAGTATTAATAATTGATAACGAAATATGAATGGCGAATGTTAAATTTACTATGCATGAACATCATTATAATCCCTAAGTGATTAAGTGATAGTGTTGTAGGCACATCAACTTACCACAATCTGTCAAATATCGTCAATAGATATTCAACCTTATCACAATAGCGGAAGGTTAATATTCGATTGGTAAAACTTGACGGATTCGGGTACGTTGACCAGCTGACGTCTGTACAGCTATGCGATTCTCTAACTGACACATCATAGATGACAACAACGATGACCTCACAAATGACAAGCTTTTCGGTTTGAAGGATAAAATCGAAGGCGAAGTCGTCGTTGTCGTCGAAGGCGAGGATGATTTTTCATACATTTGGAACCATATTTTAGTTCTATGTCGCGCCGTCAACATCGTTGAAGAGCTGCGATCGCGCACTTATAGATGTTGCAACGATGATTTCTTGGTTGTAAAGATGTTTTGCGTTAGAGAATTACCCCCCAGACGACAACAGGTCAACGTATACGAATCTTTCCAGCCTTTTCTCAATTACGTTTGGGTCAGATTCCAGTCTAAGCAGATGCAGTTTAGAACAGTGTTTAGAGCAGTGTTTTACATGCAGCGATCGCAACAGACTTTCTGTCTTCTACCTGTAATAACTGTCAGGGACGTTCAAATAACAGCAGTTTACCGTGCCTTCCGAAACACGGAAGAACTCGTCATTACAATATAGTCACCTATTCACGGAACGACATAATTATGCATTACAAAATTTCCTACAATAGCCGTTTTTCCTTCTTTTGTTTATTCAAATTATAAGTTCAGTTACAGGTAACTCGAGCTTAACTTTTATCCGATACAGCCTTTTTACAAAGAACTTAAATACAATGTTATTTATGTGCTGCGATTTTCCTTGTTTTCTGCTTAAAAAAGATGTTTAATGAACTACTGGAAGAGATGATTATATATTTTCATCAATGATACTCACATAAACGTGATTTGATGGTAATAGAAAAAAATTTTTTAGGGTTCCGTACCCAAAGGGTAAAACGGAACCCTATTAGGTACTAAGAACCGTGATAGCTAGAAAGCTAAAATTTTCACAAATGATGTATTTCTGTTGCCGCTATAACAACAAATACTTACTAAAAATGAAAAAAAAAATAAGGGGGATAGGGTACGGAACCCTTCATGCGCGAGTCCAACTCGCACTTGGCCGGTTTTTAAGATGGGTTATAGGTTCATTTTTTTTCCAGAAATTAACCTTAAAAACTACACACAGAATCCAACGAACTTCCAAAACAGTGTTGAAAAAAAATCTTTTCAAAATATTTTGGTTAGAACCAAACTTCTAAGGACTGCTATACACCCCGTTGTCACGGTTCAAGTTACCCCCGAGAAAACATTATTATAGTAATTTCTCAATCCTGAACAGTTTACTCAAAACCGCTGCCATACTATCCATCATTTATCATTGGGATCTCGGAGAATACAACCAACTGGATACGTTATTACCGAACCTTGTTTTACATGTATGCTAATGTCACTATTTATTCCCTGGCAGCTTCGCTGGTCTAGAAGTCGCACAGAACGACTGCTGTGCACGTGGTCTCCGGTTCAGTTCACAGATCGGGCTGACATCACTATATGTGTCTCACAAAGCATCTGGAATCTCGGAAACTCAAAGTCGGTGATTGATACACCCGTGCATCGGAGAGCACGTTAATATCGGTCCTGGGCATGATCTCTCCGGTCGTGTCGGATTACCATTTCATCGGTCTATGAGAGTGAAGGAATAGTGCACCTGTGTCTGCGCAAATGCTTGTGCACTATAATATGTCCTGCGCAGCTGGCTGATCTCCTTATATGAAAACAGCCGCTGTGGCTAGCAATCGGCTAGGACGCCATCATCATCATCATCACATTTGCACTATAATATGTCCTACGCAGCTGGTCTCCTTATATGAGTTTTTTCTAGCATTGCGTAACTCCCCGTGAATTTTTTTTTTGCACCGAGATTTTTGATATGCGGTTCCAGTTGGTTACATGCTCTTAGATTGGGATCCCTTAATCAAACTCTAGAATAAATAAACTCAATTCAGTATCATTATTCAAAAGTACCTGATTGAATGCCGGTGTTTCCGTGAACGGTAGCTTGGAACAGCTGTGTGGTAAACTTGGTATAGAGTATTTTTGATCGTATTCTTCCTTAGAAAATATGGAAAAATACTGCCAAATATAGGCAGTCATTTTCCATACAATGGTGGAGAATGTTTAAACTGCAGATATAATGGATATTAACGTAGAGATAGAGCCGAGACGTAGTAGGTAATCGCTTTTATTTGAATTCTTCATTTTAAGACTTCAACAAAAAACCTCCTTTTTGTTGAAGTCGGTTAAAAAAAAGTATGGTGAAGGTTTACAAAATTTTGTTTAGTGCTACTTATTTACTGGCAATGTTGGTGAGTTTTTTTTAAACTTATTGTTTAACGGAAATTCTTTATTTTCTTTTATTATGGGAGCAATCCACTATGTCACATTTAGGGCATGCAATATCGGAAGGATCTCAATTCCGGAATTGAAATCCGATACTGGAGAGCTAATTCCGGAATTCCGGAACTGGTTCCGGAATTGATACATATTTTTTTTGTTTAGGAAAAATCGATACATGCCACAAAGTTACAAGCTAAATACATAACCAATAACAGGCAAACACCATATGTCCTTAAAAGTAGTTAACTGTAACGAAATTCAATTAAAAATAACATGCACACAATGCGACAGTATAGAATAATTACAGAATGTGTTTATTTGCTGAAAAGTTCTTGTAAAACTTTACGAAATCTGATAATGGAGTTATTTTGTACGTCTATGGATCCACTACATTCATTCTATAATAGCCTACAAATACGAGATATGGGAAAATTTTGGCCAAACACAGTTTTTCTTGCAGATATGGCGAGTTATGGCATATCGAGGATTCCGACTTGGTACTCTCAAACGTATTCTGCTAAGAATTTCAGAGAAGTTTAGCTTGTTGGTCATAATTTTGTAAAAAAATCATAAATCTT
>NWSH02000150.1:6483522-6499489 GCA_002382865.2 Heliothis virescens
AGTAGGTAATCCTTTTTATTTGAATTCTTCATTCGTAAAGACTTGTCAACAAAACTCCTTTTTTGTTTGAAGTCGGTTAAGTTATATATTATATAGAGATTAAGAACTGTACTATATATGTTTGTTAGATGTGTTGGTCAGATAGGCTGGTATATTATTAGCTTTTGATTGTTATTCGTCACGTTGGTTGATACTATCCGCTCTTGATATATACTGGGTACTCTGGTGTCTGTATGGTAAGAGACGTGGTATTTTCTTTTTTATGGGAGCAATCCACCTATATTTGGGTCCCTCAATCTTTAGGCGCATTGCATATCGGACAGACGACTCTCAGGTACTGTAGGTGAAAATCCGATACTGGAGGATAACTTCGGAATTCCGGAACTGGTTCCGGATAATATGAGATATACATATTTTTTTGTTAGGAAAAATCGATACATGCCAACAAAAGTTACAAACTAAATAACTAACCAATAACAGGCAAACACATATGTCCTTAAAGTAGTTAACTGTAACGCAAATTTCAATTAAAATAACATGCACACAATGCGACAGGATAGAATAATTACCAGAATGTGTTATATTGCTGAAAAGTTCCTTGTAAAACTTTACGAAATCTGATAATGGAGTTATTTGTACGTCTCATGGATCCACTACATTCATTATCTATAATAGCCTACAAATACGAGATATGGGAAAATTTTGGCCAAACACAGTTTTTCTTGCAGATATGGCGAGTTATGGCATATCGAGGATTCCGACTTGGTACTCTCAACGTATTCTGCTAAGAATTTCAGAGAAAGTTTGAGCTTGTTTGGTCATAATTTTGTAAAAAAATCTATAATCTTATATCTTCATGCGTGTTGTTTCGAGAGTGGACATGTTGAACTGACAATACCTGGCCAGGACGAGCCTGAGCTTTGGTCTGACAGAGCTGACGGAGGAATTTCTGTAGGCCTACACATTACTAGGTTGTATTTATGAACATTTGGTGAATATTTACCATATCCCAGGTCTCATTTTTTTTTAATTTATACCTTTATTTCAGGCAAACTAGGGCCCACATAGAAAATACAAATACAATTATATTAATTATTACTTAAAACTACTTGCACACGAAGTGTCGGCGTCGGTTTCCGCTGACTGGTGTCATGTAGGCGACCACAAAACCGGCGGTACACAACACTTTTCGGCCAAAACTCTTCTCTTCTTTGAGGAACTTCTCAAGATGATGCGTCGGAACTCGCACCACGAACGACTTGAAGTTCATATTGTGACGCGGTTCCAACCTCTCGACCCTCAAAGTCCAGTTGGTCTTGACGCGCATATACTCCAGACTATTAGACTACCTTGTACATTTGGCGATACTTGGACAGGCCGAGCCAGAATGGGGCTTTGGTCTGGACTCTGTACCTTTGAAGCCTGGCCATAAGGAATTTCTGTAGGCTGAACATTGCTAGGTGCATTTTGAACATTTGGAGAATATTAACCATATCCAGGTGTTACTAGACTACCTTGTACATATGGCGATACTTAACCAGGACGAGCCTGAACGGAGCTTTGGTATGAACTTTGGTCCATTAAAGCCTGAGCAATGCGGGGGCCCATTCGATTAGTGGAATATTCCATAGACGTTAAATTGCGTGCGTTCAGAAGATTATAATAAAAAAAAAGTAAATAAATATCAAAAGTATGTGAATATCGGAATTCCGGAATTATTCCACTCAATTCCGGAACTGAAAAATCATCCGGAATTCCGGAGTTACGGAATTCCGGAATTCCGGAGTTGCATGCCCTAGTCACATTATAACTCATCTTAAACCTGGATCGATTACGCCATTTACACAAACAAAACCCTCTTTTTGGCGCAGCAGTCGGTTAAAACCAACAGTATTAAAATGTGCTTATCATGATACAGTGAGGTCGAAAAATACGAAAAAACTTCCCATACTTTACATCTGGTTGCATGAATAAATTTTCTGAAAATGCTGAAAAAATTGCAAAGTAACAGCTGGTCGGAAATACAAATTAGTATAAGAAACAGTATTACAATATTAACAGCCAGTTTCCTAAGTTTCAGACAAAGTTCTAGATACTTATCTGATAGATAGTGTCATAGACATGTTTTTAATTTTGACAACTTTTCTATAACATTATCTGTTAGATTGCTATTTAGAAATGTGAAACTGGCCGTCTAAGTTTATTTAAGGTCAGGATGGTGCCAAAGAAATGTTTTCAATTTTGACAACGTTTCTATGTATGATCTATTGAGAACTTTACGTTGCTTACGTTGGTACGGCCACATTTTACGGAAACCGGCCACTTACGTAGGGAACAAATGTCTAGCCATGGCGCCTCCGCCAGGCCGGGGCAGACTGGGTAGACCCAGGAAAAGCTGGCTTGACGTCTTAAGGGGTGACATGCGTGCCAATGGAGTAACCACCAGGAATGCCGAAGATTGTGCGAAGTGGAGGAGAAGGTGCAGGAAAGCGGACCCCGGGCCCGAAAGGTTTGCAACCGGGACAACGCTCGGCTGATGATGATGAATCTATTTAGAACTTTATGTCGAACCTGTGAAACTGGCCATCTAAGTTTATCTAATTTCAGAACATAGACCGAGTTGTTCGAGAATATTGTCACCAAGACTGTTACTCGTAGACTCGAGTGAGTCACACTGAAGTCAGAAAGTCAGAACCTAACAAGCGATATCTTGTTACTCGATAACTTTGTAACATGTCAAGTTACTTGGAAACATCCGTTTAAACTTGAAGTTCAAACTACGGAGTTTTGAAAAGGATATTCATATAACTATCCTATTTGCTACAAATATTATAAATGCGAAAGTTTATGATGTTGTATGTATTTATGTTTGTTTGTTACTGTTTCACGCAAGAACTACCGGACGGATTTTGAGGAAACTTGGCAATAGTATAGCTTATATGTATATCAGAATAATGTAATAGGCTACTTTTTATCCGGCTACGGATTTTTTATTTATTTATTATAGCATATGGGTAGTAAAATATTTAAGCTGAACCCCACAAAACCGTTGTAATGGTTTGACTGTGGGGTCAATGAGTCTAGACAATACAATAATATGAACTTAAAATTTTCTATAGATATAGTAACTTATGTATAAAACTTAAATTATTTCTAAAACCACTTTCTAAAGCTAGTTAATGAAATAGCTCTGAAGAGTTTGTTAGATAGTCTATTTGTTGAGGAACGTTATAGCTTACTTTTTAACCAGGTATCTCACACAGTTCTCACGGGATACGGGTGAAATTACAGACAGAATTTAGTCACCGATTATGAGTGCGTCCTACTTGGACAAATCAACGCAAACGCGGTGCGAAGCGATCCAAAACGAATTCAAATATGTACGCTCCGCCGCGCCGCATCGCACCACGTCACGTAGACCACGTCAAAAGAAATGCAACTGTTTCTGTTTCTCACGTAGGACGTACCGTTTAAATTGAAAAAAAACATTGAATACTTACTAAACAATAAAGACAGCAGCCATATGATAAGTATGGCAGTCTTGGCGCGGCCGGTGGTGGACTTGAACTTGAGTGGGAAGCAGATGGCGTACCAGCGATCCACTGAGATGAACGTCAGCGTCAGCACTGACACCGTCACCGATACTGACTGGAACAAGGAATAGAATAGATTAGTACTGCACCCATCCGTACGAAGCGGAGTCGTAGGTAAGAGTTATTGTAAAACAAGAAGCTTATTTTAAAAGAGTGTCCATGAAGCTTCTTGGCTGTTCTTCTCTGTGAGACTAACTCCTTGGAACCGTGCAACTAGCTTGACTTTTTTATGAACCTGTACTTTGAGTTACCGCGGTTACAAAAAGGAAAATGGTGGGTTGTAGACAGTAAAAATCTGACATTTCCTCCCACTGAGCCCATGGCGGGAAGAAAAAGGGCTGCATCTAAATACATCGATGAAAATTACTGTGATGAGTATGTTTTTGGGCTGATTATAATGATTTTCTTCTTAGATGAATTGATAATTATCAATGAATTGATAATTATCAATTCATCTATATCAAATGACTAGCTTCTGCCAGCGCTTTCACTCGCGTCCCGGGGGAACTACTCGGCGCATCCGGATAAAAGGTAACCTTCCTCGATAAATGGGCTATGGAAAAATAAAGACCAACATAATATTCTGCCCTTTTTTATAAAACCATTTTTTTCCAATATGTTAACACTTTCCCTGAATATGAAAATGAGGTAACGAAAAACTATTTTCGCGCGGTCGTCGTATGTAAATATTTGTCCTTAAAAATTGATATCGTAAACTTGACTTTTTATTTATATTGATTTGTTATGTACGAGAGTTTGTTGTGTTTTCATTGCTTGACTTAGAAAGTCAAGAATAAGGCAGTCTTTGGCCCAAGTATTAATATTTATTTAATATTATTTCTTATCATCACGTACATGAGCTTTTTGGTAAAAATGTGCACTAAACATAGAGACTGGTGTCTGATGTAGGTTAATTCTGTATTACAGAAATTATTATTTTTTTGAAGTTGTATTAAAATTCTTCTAATCTAACAGACAGACATGTGTTGCTGGGGAGTTTGTTGCGCCACTTCTTCTTCCCAGCAAAAACACAGGAAGTGGTGAAGGGCGGGCGTTTTTGGGCTGCCTCATGTAATTTTGAGTTTCAAAGTGCTGTTTTCAGCTTACTTTGACAAAATATAGCCTATGTTACTCGGGATAATCAAGCTTTAAACCAGTCCAAGTATTTTTAAAATCGGTCCAGTAGTTTCGGACCCTTTAGGTACAACCAAACAAACAAAAAACTGTTTCCTCTCTACTATAGGTATTAGTGCAGACTACTACTAATACCTCGTAGAATAAAGCAAAATAATATGATTTAAATGCCAAATGCGACCTAGATAGTGACGATGCAACCAAACCGTATTGTGAAGCTGTTTGTTCGGAAATGGGCAATAACATGACTAGCCCGTTCGCGAGTCGACAGTACCTACTTATACGTGCTTCTAAAGGCACTCAATGTGAATGTGTTTGTGTTGGTCATGTGCGGTTTTGTGTATGTGTGTGTGTAGTAAGTGGTAGTGCATTAATGTTTTAGATGGTGTTTAAAGTGGGGGTATGTAGCTAAATTACTGCAAGGATTTTATAGAAATCTGTTTGTAGGTTGTTAATAACTACATTTCTATTGAAACTTAAGGAAACCCTTCAGATATACCGTGGTGGAAGCCACGGTATATCTGAAGTATAGAAGAAGACTTACTGAATGCAGCTGAATAACAGTTTTTATCATGGAGAGTAAGACTGGTTGTCCGACTTCCTGGCTTCTTAGTAGCCATAACGACTGCCAAAGATTTTCTAACAACATCAATTTAACGTGCCTTTTGAAATACAGAGGAGCTCGTCATGACAAGACGGTCACCCATCCACGGACCAACATTTCAACCCCGATGAAGCAAACGGTTCTCTCCAAAGTGAAACCCCAAGAAATAGCATCATCATCTTCCTGTCCTTATCCAATTTATTTGTGGTCGTTTTCTTCTTCCATTCTCTTCTATTTGCCGTCATCTCACAAGTAATATTCTTCCTAGCCATATCGACTTTCACGCAATCCATCCATCGTTTCTTTGGTCGTCCCCTTCCGCAATATCCATCTACATTCATGCTCAACTCCAAGATATAGAAGCCATCTTAATATTTACATACCAATTACATAGTCAGACACTAAATCTAGAGCCTAAGTGCTAGCCTGTTTCAGCAATTTGGGAGTATGACGTCATTTACATATGTTTCGTGAGGCGGAGTTAAAAGCTCATTGCTGAAGCAAGAGACATATTATTACTGTGTGCTACCAAAACGCTATGTTAAGAGGTGTTGCAGAAATTATTATAATGGAGTGTATACCGCATTGTAGTTTGGTAATTCTTTCACGTCATAAAAAAATATACAGAACTAATGATAAAACCTGCAATTTCTGTTTGTTCAATCTTAAATTCGAAAATTTTGAAGTTCGGTGTGGGAATGAATGGTAGCTCCTGCTCCTTCATTTTCGGTTTTTCAAGGATACTGGGCTCAGGGTTACTTTCGTCAATTTTCTAAATGAAGAAGGAGACCTACTTAGCCGCTCTCATAACGTAAATTTTTCTAAAACTTTTTAAGTCTAGGATGGGACCTTAACCCGCCTAGCCGTTACGTCAACCTTAATTTATTCAGAATTTTCTAAATCTGGAATAGGGTCTGACTAGACGCCCTTTAACTTCTATTTTTAGAGAATTTTTTATCTGGGTTGGGACCTATCTAGGCGCTATCTTGATGTTTATTTTTGGAAGTAGTTAATTTATATCTTATCTATCTATAAAATGCTTGTAAAATGAGACATCGCCATGTAACTATATGTACAGATAACAGCAGGTCAACGTATACGAATCTGTCAAATTTTACCAATGAAATGTTAACCTACCCCCATTGCGATAAGGTTGAAAATCGAGTGCAGAAATTTGACAGATTGTGGTAACTTGATGTGCTGTAGTCTGTACTTGTACAGCAACTACATATGAGTAGATATGTATATCGATAGTCAATGTTTGAGTTCCACTAGCTCAATGCTCAATTCTACCACAAACACAACGTTTTGGAGGCCGGTATGCGTCAGTTTGCTTCACTAAGCATACCTGTGATGACGTACCGGTATACTGTCAGGAATATGTCTCGAATGTAACAGTATAGTAGAATTGACAGTTCTACATAATAATTCCGATAGACATACATAGCTTAGTTTCATTTCATGCTGTATCTTGGCTCTGGTTTATAAAAAGTTTAATTTAGTGTCATACTATTCTGCAACTTATTAGGTACTAGCTTCCACCAGCGGTTTCACCCGCTTTCCCGTGGGAACTACTGTGCGCATCCTGATGAAAAGCAGCCTTATAGCCTTCCTCGATAAATAGACTATCTAACACTGAAATAATTTTTCAAATCGGACCAGTAGTTCCTGAGATCAGCACGTTCAAACAAACAAACTCTTCAGCTTTATAATATTAGTATAGATAAGCTGTTTACTGCTTTTTCTTGTCTGGTTGTCACAATTGCCATTACTGCATCGAGTATCGGGTTCAATCATCGAGAAATTAAATTACTAGGTGGTTTAAACTCAAAACATTGAATTAAAAAATATACTGAAAAAATTCTTCTTCCCTTCGAGTGTCTGAAGAAACACAGTGCGACATAAAAAAAAATACTTCTACTCTATTAATGGCATAACAAAAAATGACATATTTTGGACATACATGCGACCTAAGACATTTGGAGCATTTTTTCTCCAAATGTCTTATGCTATATTTTTAATGATAACCGACTTCATTTTTTAAACATTTTCCTTATGTCGCACTGTGCAACTTAAGACACTCGAAGGGTTATGAAGACAATTCTTGGTAACTTTTTTTTTTTCAATAACAACTTCATCTATTCTTTAATAATTGTCTAAACAATTTGTAGACATAGTCGTAAATATTATTATAAACTTTTTTGGTTAATACATACATATTATAATACGAACATTTGATTTACTTCACTAACTACTATGTCATCGGGTCATGTCTACACACGACAGCACATCAAGTTACCACAATCTGTCAAATTTCTGCACTCAATTTTCAACCTTATCACAATGGAGGTAGGTTAATGTTTGTTTGGTAAAATTTGACAGATTCGTACACATTGACCTGCTGTTGTGTTTACCTTGTCCCTCGTATTAACGTTCAAATATTAAGGACTAATCTATATTCAGTTGGCAACCACTAGTTCCTCTAATAAAGTACCTGTCTAAAAATACCCTGACTATTTCTAGCTTCTACTTCAGCAATGTACGAGAAAAGGGCTCATTTATCGCTTAATTTTATGAGTACTTGAACAGAAATAAGGTTTCCATGAAATGGTGAAAATAAGTTTATGTTATTTAGATACGGTTTTATTACACTGACTAATATTGTAGAGGATTTAACTTTAAACTTACTTAGAATCCATACTTGAATTAGCTAAGCAATTTCGTATTATTTACTTTAACTGGCCAAGCTTTTATTAAATTAATTTCAATTTTGTAGGTACTATGGGTCTCAAACTGTCTGGCTGACTTTATAACAGGCGTGCTGACAGGGTTAAAAAATGGTGATTATAATTAGTTCGTCTTTGATGTGCAAATAATATTAGACACGTAACTGTTTTAAAACGTCTAAAAAATACCAAATGATTAAAAGTTAAGGGTAACAAAAAAATCGAACGTGTTATATTTTCGTTGTTATTTAATTTTGGGAGAAAAGAAATATGTGTCTTTTATTAACCCTTTGACCGCCAGAGTCGGATTTATCCGACAAACGAATTCGAGCTTATTCCGCCAGAGTCGGATTTTTCCGACAAAAAACCCTGTTTTTTATTTCAATTTCTGAACGTATTACGATGTTTAAGCCTAAAAAACATTTTTTTTTCGAATGTTAAATTTCACGTGCCTGGCGCTGGGGGCACGCCAACTGAAAAAAGCTTGGCGGTTAAAGGGTTAAAGGGTATATAAAAATTATCTAAAAGTAGTAATTAGTCCGTCTAATTACTTTATCTAAAAATGATGGCGTCCTAGCCGATTGCAGGCCACGGCAGCTGTTCTCATATAAGGAGGTCAGCCAGCTGCGCAGGACATATTATAGTGCATAAGCATTTGCGCAGACACAGGTGCACTCCCCATTCCCTCACTCTCATAGCCAGACCAGAGAGAGATCAGGCGCAGGACCGACATTAACGTGCTCTCCGATGTACGCGTGTATCAATCACCAACTTCCAACTCCGGGCTGTTTTGTGAAAGTTTCTAAAACCCACAAAGCGATTTCGGCCCATCCCGGGAACCCGAGACCTCGTGCACAGCAGTCGGCTATGCGATCACTAGACCAAAAAGGCAGTCATCAGATATCTAAAAATACCTCTCATTGAGATTACCTTCAACTTCGAACTCAGTACCACTATGTTCTTTTCTTATTCTTTTATTAAAACGAAATATTTTACCAACTAACTTTTAAAGCTAACCACAGCTACCAATATGTTAAGAAATTACCATAACAATATCTATTCAAAAGCTCTTAACATCATACATTATAATCGAACGCGTGCTTTGATACTACTGTGTGCCACAATGCATGCCTGGAATCCATTATGCGTGCCAAATAATGTTAAATTGAATTTGCACCGCATTATTCGCGAGGAGCGAAGTGTTAATACGTTGGGAGCACGGTAGTGTTACAGCCAAGTCTTTGGTAATGAGGATCGTAGATTGAATGTTAGTTGAAATACTTTTATGATTTTGTACAGTTTTATTGATGTGAAAATCCTCACGATGGGTTGCACCATTCAATTATAACAAACTTCAATTGACCGAATCATTTTCAGCTGTTAAATCTCCGATTCTACCAATGATCTAATGATTTCACGACTGGTTATGGTTGTCAATAATATTCTAAGAACCTTTATAGATACTGCAAAACGCATTCAAAAATATATAATTATATACTTTTTTTCCGAAAACGTGATAAAGATCAACACATCTTACAGCGCGCGCTGCGCCTTTACACTGGTGGATTTGAAAGATGACGTTTATAAGTACCTAAGTAATCGACTTTTCCTTTTAGAATGTGTCGCGCGTATACGATCAGTTTTGTTATTCACGACAAAACGCTGTTACACTGTAACATTCGATTTTTCAGCTAACAGAATGTATCGCGTCGATCTTGGCTCTATTTTCGCCATGAAATATTTCTAATGGGATCTTATCTTAAGCATGTGTTCACTACAACATCAAGTGAAATAATTCACGCAATATTGTGCACTTGGCTCGTATTTATCTAGACAATTAATAAGAAATTAAAGGGACGTCAATATTTTTGATCACTTGTTTAGGGAAAATTTGCATACGTTTGAATATTTTAATTCTGCTAGATGTAAACTACCTATAGTTTTTGGCGACGATTTCAGTCATTAATGTAAAAAAAGTACCACATTGTATACCACCATCCTAATATACATAGAGACCATTAAAAGGAATTAATGAAAATATAAAGTAAAATAATTAAAATTTAAAATGACTATATTTTTTACTAGCCGTTTTCCCGCGGTTTCACTCGCATCCCGTGGAAATTACTGCCCGTACCCGGATAAAATATAGCCTATGCCACTCGTGGATAATGTAGCTTTCGAATGGTGAAAGAATTTTTAAAATCGGTCCAGTAGTTTTTGAGCCTATTCATTACAACCAAACAAACAAAGTTTTCCTCTTTATAATATTAGTATAGATTAATTAAAACAAAAACCACAAAAGCAGTCATTATCACTATGTATATTTATAACCCAGAATATATTCTGTTCATTATAAATTACTTTCAAATTAAGATAAACATAAACTTTGTTAATCAAAATTTGGCGAAGTTTAATATTTTAATTTCTCACGAAATTCATTAGTACAGCCGATACGGGTAAAATCAGAAAGCAAAATGTATAGAAGCCGTAAAAATTTAATATTCTACGAATTTTCAATCCCTGCTTGATTGAACCACTAGCGAGAATAATATCTGAAAATATTATGCGATTTTCGTATAGAATTTGCACGTTTTTGATTAATTATATTAAATTAAATTTGGATATTTCAAGCAACTAATTTATTATTCTTTCGCATTTTAAACACTATCATCATCTGCCTAGCCTTTTCTAAACTACGTTGGGGTCGGCTTCCAGTCTAACCGGATGCAGCTGAGAACCAATGTTTTACATGGAGCGACTGCCTATCTGACCTCCATTACCCAGTTACCCGGGCTACCCGATACTCCTTGGTAAGTCTAGCTTCCCAACAGTGAAAGAATTTATCAAATCGGTTTAGGGGTTCGGAGTCTTCACAGTGCAGACAAACAAATGTTTCCGCTTAAATATATTTGTATCTATAGAAGTATGGANTAAGACTGGTTGTCAGACTTTCTGGCTTCTGACTACCCGTAGCGACTGCCAAAGATGTTTAAATGACAGCCGGGACCCACCAATTTATTTTAAACATTATCTTACTAATATTTATAAATGCGAAAGTTTGTCAGTATGTGTGTATATTTGTTACTGTTTCACGCAATAAATCGAATAGATTTTGACTAAACTTAATATATGACAGCTTAATATAGCTTGTATATCAGTATAACACATAGGTTATCCCTACTATACTGCTTATCCCGATGCTGAAAGAAGTTCTTTCAGGTAGTGGGCGAAGCTGCTGGCGAAAGCTAGTTTTTTTACAATAGTTTATCCACTAGGCCCATATAATTTGTATTCCTAAATATCATCCATATATCTACATGCTAACGATTTAAACTGAACCAAAGAGGGTCTGTACGGAAATTAATCGCCTGCTTCAATGATTGATACCGCTGATAAATCGTACATCGCACTTGACACGCCGCTATCTATCAGTTAAAGTATCCAGTTTGGACGTAAGATGAGTTCGTTAAGCTATCGGAAGCTGTAGTTATGCTACAGTGACGAATTATGGCCGTTCCTAATATCCTGTCTGTTGTTTTGCTTATTATAGACAGAAAATTGAGAGTTGCAGTATCTAGGTCATATTATGCGTAATGATAAGTTATTAGCGAAGAAGAACCTCGTGGCTCAAAAATCTTAAAACGCGGTTCAACCTGAGTACTACATAGATCCTTTTTCCGCTGCTGCTGTGTCCAGAGTCAAAATTGCCTTAATGATAGCCGACTTCTGGCAGGAGATGGCGCGATAAGAAGAAGAAGATAGAAAATTGACATTACTTGTATGGGGCTTTTGCCAAAATTGTATTTTTGGTCAGCTGATCAACAGATCGATAGAATATTGGTAATGGCCGTTAGGAAAAATAAGCTGAATTGAATGATGCTCGTACGCCTGGCACTTACGGTCGGTGGATGAGTGACCATGCACCTTGTCATGACTAGTACCTCCGTATTTCGGATGGCCTATCTTTGGAAATTATTATAAGTAGCCAGGAGCCAGAAAGTCTAATAGCCTGTCTTCCAAAGGGATATCAAGTTGTAATGATTTCTTTCCGTTCAAATTGAAAATAAGTGAGCCAGGGAATGTGCATATTCCACCAAAGCAGAAAAAGGAGATTAAAAAAAAAACATGTAAACATACAAAAGCATATTTGCGTTATTCTCTTAAATTTAATGAAGAAAAGGCTAATTTACTGTGACAAAAGATAGATAATAAAGCGCTTTTCAATTAACTATTAGGCACAGAAAAATAAATCAAAACAAAAGATAAACAAGATGTAGGTGTTACAATTACAACAAATACAAAGCTAACAATTAAATAAAATACTAGACAGGATGTAATTAGTCTGTCTGTCTATCCAGGATGTTTTTATACTAACATCTAAGAAGATTGTGGGCGAATGTTAGATAGTTCACTTATGCCCTTTTTTCACAATTCAGAAATGTTTTCCGAAGGATATGAAGAGATTATTTTTAGCGCAACGGATATTGAAAAACGCGATGAACCGATTTGCAAAGGAAGTTTCATTAACACATCCTTCGCAGATTCTCATGAAGAAATAATTAGTGAGTGTTTGTTTTTTTGAAATGTTTTGTTTTGCTTTCTTGTACACTAGTTTTTGGTTCTGCTTCTTGCTATTAAGAAATTCCTACAAAATTTGATTCTTTTGCATACTCAAGGAAATGTTCTATCAAAAGAATGGCATTATGATAAAGAAGTTTTGCATCAAAATATACATTCATAATCTTCAAATTCTTCCAAATTTTCTGATTGGTCTATAAAATCTGCCAATAAAATTTTGGCAACCAAACGTCACATATAATTATTTCATTACCAACACCAAACAAACAAAATTGAATCTAACTCACCTGAAAATAGAGTACAATTCTGCACATCGCCGTCCCAAAGAACCATGTCTGCGTCACATCCCACAGCACGGTGGGAGGCAAACAAATGAGAATCACCATAAAATCAGCCACGGCCAAGTTAACGATGAAATAGTTGGTCACAGTCCTCATGGAGTGATTCCTATACACTGCTATACACACTAACGCATTCCCTATCAAACCAATCACAAACACTATAGCATGAGTGGCTATCAACACCCACTCGTAAGGCTGTGGAAATATATACTCAATCAGCATATCATAATACTGTTGTCTCGTCAAATTACAGTACTCAGGCTCCCCAACACAAGGAGTCTCAATTTCATCGTCTTCATAAATCTCAGAACTATTAAAATTATCTTGTAAATCATTATCCTTATTCAGTGTCGTATTCAGTATATACTCTTCGATTTCGAAAACATTATCAGATTTGTTGTCTTTTCTTGTTTTGATATCTAAATTTGTTATGCTATCTAATTTTGATATTGAGGTATTACTATAGACTTCTGTTGTTAAGCATAGTTCACACATGATCGACATTGTGAGTGTCGTTAAAATTATTTTTAAATCCATCTTCTTTTTTTAAGTTTGCATTTTTGTTTGAAGCTCTCTCATTTTGTTCGTTGGTTGCCAGGATTTTGCGCCATCTGCGAACAAAGAGTCTTTATTTAAATTGAGCAATTTGGTTTCCGCGGTGAATGGATTCGAATTCGTTATAGAAGGGTGGTGTCTGTTATTACCTAAAGTCGTATGGAGTGAATTTTTGGCGATCTGAAGTAATTGTTTCGAACGTGTCGACGTTAGGAATGAAAGGAAAATAAAATGGCGCCATTTTTGTCACGGGAGTCGTAATGGTGCGTAGGGAACCATTAGACATTTTCATTGTGTGCCGCAATTTTGAAAATAATCTTAATGGTGGTCATGAGCTTTCAATTCACATTTGAGATGTTTTTCCTTTTTATGTACTCATATTTCATTTATAATACTGGCTATTTCGGGATACAATAAAGCGTATATCATCCGGGAATAGTGAAGCTTCCCATCAATCATAGAATTTTTTAGATCAGTTCAGAAGTTTCGGAGCATTACAAAAAAAAACTCCTCCTGTAAGTACCTACAGAGACAGTATATGTTTACAATTTATTTAATTAATTTTCATTGTATGATCAAGACTGATTCAATGTTATTGAATTTCAACATTATTCATTGTATCGATATTTCAATAATGTAATAAATTATGACAAAGGGTTGATAGTAAATAAAAGGTTACTGGAACTTGGTGATAAAGCACGTATTATTACGTATTACTTGGAATTTAATTAATAATTAATTTGACTTTTGTTTCATACGATATGAATATGATTCAGAATATTGACACACGTGTAAAAGACTATTGCAACGTTTTGTTATAAAAAATTATGTGGTCGAATTGAGCACCTCCTTCTTTTAGGCAAGTCGGTTAAAATAATTAGTATAAGTACACAGATTTTATGGCTTAACACAACAGATTTTAGGATTTTAGGAGAAGTTATTAGGATTACCAAATAACTTTTGCAAATAGCTAGCATTCGATCATATGTGCAAGGCATTAAATCGACTACAGAACGGTCTGTCTGTCTGTTTATATAATCGTTATAGAATCAAAAACTACTCGACGGATTTTAACGAAACTTGTACAATTATTTTTCATACTCCTGAGCGGGTTATAGTATACTTTTCATCACGCTGCAATCAATAGGAGCAGAGCAGTGAAGGGAAAGATTTTTGATTATGACGACCCATTGTCGCTGGCAGAAGCTAGAAGGCAATAGATACATTCATTTTTCACAGATAAATGGTACGGCCCTCGTGCGCGAGTCCAACTCGTACTTGGCCGGTTTTTTCTCATCAAGTTATTCTTTCGATTCTCGCATAACATCTCACGCGAGCCTGCCTAATATCTATACTAATATTATAAAGCTGAAGAGTTTGTTTGTTTGAACGCGCTAATCGGAACCATTGGTCCGATTTGAAAAATTCTTTCAATATTAGATAGCCCATTTATCTAGAAAGGCCATAGGCTACTTTTTATCCAAGTGCACGTAGTAGTTCCCACGGCGAAGCGGGTGAAACCGCTGGCGGAAGCTAGTCCGCTATAAAATAAAACTGCTGTGGCCACGCCAACCAATGGACGGCCATCAAATAAAACAAATGAATGTGACAGAGCACAATGTACGCAATAAATTCAGAGTAATTTACACCATGTATCTGTTTAATTCCCAAAACACGGGAATGCTTTAATTAATTAGTACTACCTGGCAATTACTTGCGTTTTTGCTCATAGTATGGGTTCATTGGGTCACGAGTTCGATTTGTCTTTAGGAAAAATGATTTTGGTATTTTTAGTTCTGTGAAAACTTATATTAGTAGACTTTGATAGAGCAAAAAATAGTCTACAGGCCCGTTTACACATTGCGATTTCATTGCCCGTTGCTTGCCATATTATTGCAGCAAGATGCTACTTGCACTGTGTAAACGTAATCGTGAAATAAGTAAATGGTCGTCTGTCAAATATTCCTGCACTAAAATGGCAAGCAACGGGCAATGAAATCACAATTTGTAAATGGGCCTTACTTCTTGCAATATAAATAATGATTGAAGATATAATAATTATGAATTTATTCATGCAGCACCTTCTGTGCTACCTGATGTGCTCCGTGCACAGACCTAGGTACGTGGCAAACTACTGGGCTTCTAAAATGTATGATTAATTGCCGTCGATTACCCAAGAATTATGGATTGCTATTTTTGTAAATCAACCTTAAAGATACTTTTCGATGTTTTTCTTACTGAATGTTTCAACCAAACAATGATGTATGACTTTCTTCACCCCCCACGTAAGAAAGCGGTTAGACTGCTGCGCCTGTATATGGCACCACAGTTCTTAAATCGTTCTTCAAAGGGAATATGTTGGGGTCGGCTTCCAGTCTCACCGGATGCAGCTGAGAACCAGTGTTTTACATGGAGCGACTGCCTGTCTGACCTCCA
>NWSH02000150.1:6499505-6516198 GCA_002382865.2 Heliothis virescens
TACAGAAAGTTGGTCAATCGTTCAAGGAATGGTTACATTTGCAAGGCCGTTTTTAGGAATGGTGCACACTTTTGTGGCCTAAAAAAGTCAATCTAGTTACCTTGGTAAGATTATGGTTAAGATGAGTATACCCTTAGGTAAGACTGGTTGTCAAACTTTCTGGCTTCTGACTATCCGTAACGACTGCCAAAGATAACAGCCGGGAGCCACCAGTTCATCGTGCCTTCCGAAACACTTTGACCAACTAATTCCATTATTTTACACAGCCAAGATACTTCTACCAGTAACTATTACTATCTTAAAACTCTTAAAGCTTTTATCGGCCATCCATTGGCTAAGCAGAGTGCACGTATAACGACCCCTAAACTCAGTCACAGTCATATTATTGCTATCGTTAAAGCGGTTACGTTCTGTCCGCATCGTTGCAGTAACAAGCGTGAAGATATTATGAGAAATACTGCTTATTTTATTTTCTATTTTCAGGAACGTAGTTATTGAATATTGTTTTTGTTTTGGCTACGTAATATAGTGACTTAGTGACCATAAGGAAACTTGAAACTGCTAATTATTTGAAACGGGTGAGTTGATTTTGATGAAATATATCTAAGAACTACTGTCACTTATTTTTATGATGCTGTTGTCATTTGAACATCTTTGGCAGTCGTAATGGGTAGTCAGAAACCAGTAAGTCTGACAACCCGTCTCTTACCAAAGGTTCTCTAATCGGGTTGCCCGGTTAACTGCGTTATGGAGGTCAGGTAGTCAGTTGCTCCATATAAAACACTGGTTCTCAGCCGTAGCCGGTTAGACAGTAGGCTAGGCAGAAGATGATGATGTATCTAAGAAAGCTAGAAAAACAGCTTTCTATCACAAAAATCGCATCTAAAACGGTTTATCCATGTAGGAGCTACAGTGCTACGGATAGACTCACAGACACTTCTACCGGTTGAACTTTATAACACCCCACTTTTCAAAACAGTCAAAATGAATGCAACAAGTTGACAAATCCGGTCCAAGCCGGCTATTTTAACAAATGATTAAAACGGTCACTATTCGTATTAAAAGGTTATTCTGTTAGCTCAATTTAATTCATTGATGTCTCAAAAGGGGTTGGTTTAACCCTCTAATTAACTAAAATCCGGGTCCAGTTGAAAGTCGATTCATTAACGTTCTGTTACACGACTAATTTGGAAAGGGTTGAATCTAAGGGTGGTTTTGTCCATTAGATAAGGTATTTTCTTTAGTATGTTGACTTGCCTTTTTGAAGCTTATTTCCTAATTACCAGTAGCTAATTAAAAGTCCGTTCGGTTCAGAATATTTACGAAGAAGAATTTAACCGACTTTGTAAAAAGTTCCTTCTTTCCTCAATTAGGGTTTTTATGCGAAACCAGTGTTTTGCATGGAGCGACTGCCTATCTGACCTCCACAAACCAGTTACCCGGGCAACCCGATACTTACGGCCAATTTTACAGGTACCAGGTAAATTTCTGAATAATGGCGTCCTAGCCGATTGTGGGCCACGGTGGCCATTTCCATATAAGGAGATCAGCCAGCTGCGCAGGACATATTATAGTGTAAAGTTCTGAATAGCTATCTGATAGATAAATTCTATAGCAGGATCTGTCAGGTAGTTATCTAGAACCCTATCTGAAACATGTAAAACTGGCCGCTAATCTTGTTTGACCCAAGAACAAAAGAAGATGCTCACCGCATTCAAAATAACTGTTCTAAACCATAAACAACAACAGAAAAGGCTACAAAGACATTTCACCCAAACGTCAACGTCAACTGTCAAATATTTAATGAAGCGACGTCAAAGTCACCTCAAAGTTGCGTGTCGCCTGACAGTTAATAAGTCCCAAGAGGAACACGTATAAACTTCAGTTCGTAAACATAAAATGGCATTTCAACATTAACTGTTTGACGACAAACTTATTATTTCCCTCACGTAAACTTGGTTTGCATGACACTGTATTTTCTGGTAACAAAATTAGACGCGTGACTACAATATCTAGGGTTAAAAAAATGTTTGAATTGTCTATAGAAATAGGTGAAATGTGTCTTTTGATAGATATTAGAGTCAAACCGCATTGAGCGTCAGCGGAACTGCACGACACAACGCGTCAAAATATTCTTTGTATGAAATTGTGTAGTTGTAGTGCAGTTCCGTTGCCGGTTAGTGCGTGCTGTCTCATACAATTTCATACACAGAATATTTAGATGCGTCGTGTCGCGCAGTTCCACTGACGCTCAGTGCGGTTTGACCCTTAAAGTTCGAGCTATCATTGTCATTATCTTGGTCTCGACCCAATTATGAAGTTTGCGTAGAATGTATTTTGTCATAGCCAATTGAGTAAAATAGCAATTTAATCAAAGATATGACTGAACAATGCCATTTGTTTGATTGAACGACTATTTCAACCTGTGACATACATGTAAAACATCTCTATTTCTGTATATAATTCAAAATTGTACCTTTATTAGTCCGGTCAAATTAGACTAAAATATGACAATTGTTCAAAAGCCTGAAAGTTCCACAAGTTTCCACACAAGGGAATGATGGGGAACTTTCAGGTTTTGTTTATAATGGGCTTTTGAACAATTGTACAGACGACAGCACATCAAGTTACCACAATCTGTAAAATTTCCGCGATAGATTTTCAACCTAATCACAATACAGGTAGGTTAATGTTTGATTGGTAAAATTTGACAGATTCAGGTACCGTGACCTGCTGTTGTCTGTAGAAAATATAATAATTATGACACAGTAACCATGTATGTTACTGCGCATTTGACTACGACGAATAGTGCATTAATAATAAGTACTAAGTAAGTACAAGGCAGCCATTTTGTTCCCAAGTGAATACTAAGCTTAGAAACCACCCGCACAAATAGAGCTTTCATTTTATTTCTTGACATTACAAACGATTTTTAACTGTATAATTCAAATTCTGAAAAACCTGCGTTTTCAGTTAATATTCATGTAAAGAAACATTTATGATTCTTGTTCTTTTTTTTTTTTTTTCCAAATGCGCTTGACATGAGCTGTCACAGATTGTCAAGGCGCCATTAAGAAAATTTTATTTCGAGAGTTTGTAAAAGTATTTAATAATTCAAACTTATTGTTAGAAGGTGAATGTTAGATGATAATTATCTTTATATGTCGTTTCTCCTTCCAGGTATGTAATGATATGAATGACTCAGATAGTCATTCTTTTTGTTTGCAATTTTATTTTGTTTTCTTTGTTGATAATGAATAAATTATCTCCTTCCAGAGAAACCCATTTTAATTATCATCTATTAAACATAAATATCTTATAAAACGACATATATTGTCAGAAAATGGAAAAGTTGAAATTTACCTTTCAAGTAAAACCAACATCAGACGGAAAGTCGAATCATATCGCCATAACCTCGATTGGCACACAAGATGACAAAGTGTTCCTCATACCTGAAGAATATCAATCGATATCACTCCACAAAAGCATCCTAACCTCGAAAACATTTGTTACAATAAGGAATACATTGAAAAAAAGGTATCAAACTAGGAATGTTTGGATAAAAACTACAGAGGATATACTACAAACATATGTTGATGAGGATGGAAACATGATTTTTCAGGAACAATTTCTCGAAGAAACTACCCAAGAACAATTGACTACTGACATAAAAAAATATTTAGAAGATCCTATTATGAAAATTTTAGAAAGATTAGTAGAAGGTCAACAAAGTAAAGAAAAACAGAGTATAAAAAAATTAGCCGATAGGTTTGTAATTGAGAAGTTTGATGGAAAAAAATCAAGCGCTTATCAGTGGATGGAAGTATTTGAGAGAGAATGCGAAAGGTTTAATATAGTAAAAGAAGAAGAAAAAATTGAAATTTTCAGGCTATTTTTAGAGAAATCGTGCACAGATTGGTATTCCTCCATGATGATCAAACTTACTTTACATTCTGAGTGGTCTGAATGGAAATCAAATTTTCTACAAACATATGCTAATAAGGGTTGGAATACTAGTAAGTATGCTTTATCTTTTAAATACCAATCAGGATCTTTGTTAGAGTATGCAGTGAAGAAAGAAAGGCTGTTACTGGAAGTACGAAAAACAATTGATGAAGGCACCTTAATTGACATAATTGCCGCCGGTTTACCAGATTTCATAACAGATAGAATTAACAAAGAAGAAATTATACACACTAATGACTTATTCAGTGAACTCGGCAAATTAGAGCATTTGATTAGAAAGACAAAGATCATCAAAAGAAAGGATGATACAAAGCCAACTAAAGAAAAATGTAGTATTTGTGAAAAATTAAAGAAAGGTGTACGCTATCATTCAGAAGATTCCTGTTGGTTTAAAACCAAAATAAATACTGAAAATGATAATAAACAAATAAAGCTAATTAACAATTCAGAATTAGAATGTGAATTGCAGTGTGAGGACCAAAAAAACTAATAGTGCCGCCATTGATCAAAATAAAATTAGTACTCAATAACAATATTGAAGTATTTGGAATCTATGACTCAGGCTCTAACGTCTCTTTAATAAATTCAAAATTGTTAAAGATAAAAAACGAGACAGCCAGTCAGTCCAACAATAATAATTTAAAAACGATTAATGGCGTTAAAAAGGCAAACGGCGTAATTACATTAGACATAGCCATCTTTGATGTAAAAAAGAAAGTCAATGTTTTTGTAATAGACAGAGAAAACTTTGACCACGATTTTTTGGTGGGACTTGATTGTATAAAGGAATTTTACCTTGTCCAAAACGAAAACTTAGAAATTAGTCAGAAGATACCTATACAAAGAAGTGAAATGGTTTCTAAGGAAACAAATAAAACAGGCAATAATTCTAAGGAAATAAATAAGACAAATTCCAAAGAAATAGGACCTAATAATTTTGTAAACTTCAATGAAGACTTCAATGAAAAAGACTTCGAAATTTGTATAAATCATCTAGACTATCAGAAGCAAGTAGTGATTGAGGAACTAATATCAAAGTATGAGTCTGTGTTTGCGAAGGACAAATATGATATAGGGAAGGTAACAGACTATGAAGCACACATAGATCTTTTAGAAGATAAATATTGCTATAAAAGACCATACCGATGTACAATTGAAGACAAGAAAATGATTGAAACTCAGATTGCTAAATTGTTAGAGAAGAATATAATAGAAGAATCGTATAGCCCATTCGCAGCACCAGTCACATTAGCTTACAAAAGGGATGAAAACAAAAAATCAAGACTGTGCATCGATTTCCGAGAGTTGAATAAAATTGTAATACCTCAATCACAGCCATTCCCCCTCATTGAGGATCTAATATTAAAGACAAGAAATTGCAACTTTTTCTCTACGTTGGACCTGAATTCAGCTTTTTGGTCAATACCTTTGCGTGTCTCAGACAGACACAAAACTGCATTTGTGACACAAGAGGGACACTACCAGTGGACTTGTTTGCCATTTGGCTTAAAAACTTCTCCAGCCATATTCCAGAGAATGATGTGTAGCATAATACGGAAGCACAAGCTTGGAGAGTTCTCAGTATGTTTCATCGATGACATTTTGGTATTCTCAAAATCTTTTTCGGATCATGTTAAACACCTGGAACAACTTTTTAAAGCAATTAAGAGTGAAAGTTTGAAACTAAAGTTCTCTAAATGCACATTTGCAGCAGACACAGTTAAATATTTAGGTCACGTCATACAGAACAATTCAGTCAGACCGCTGAAAGACAACTTAATATCAATACAACAATTCCCAACACCTAGAACACAAAAAAATGTGAGACAATTCTTGGGGAAGATAAACTTTTATCACAAGTATGTGCCAAATATATCAATAAAATTGGAACCATTGCATAATCTGTTGAGAAAAGGACAAAGCTTTAACTGGACTAAAGCTTGCCAAGAGTCATTTGATGAAATGAAGCAAATATTATGTTCACAACCAGTATTAGCCATTTTCGACCCCAACCTTCCTATTTACATATATACAGATGCTAGTATACTAGGAGTAGGAGCGATTCTTAAACAGCCACAAGAAAATAATGAAGAAAAACCAGTAGCATATTTTTCCAAAAAACTGAATGAAGTACAAAAAAGGAAGAAAGCTATATATCTAGAATGCCTAGCCATTAAAGAATGTGTGAAGTATTGGCAACATCTGTTAATAGGTAGAAAATTCACAGTTTTTTCAGATCACAAACCACTTGAAAATATGAACATAAGATCTAGAACAGATGAAGAATTGGGCGATCTAACATATTATTTATCGCAATATGACTTCCAAATAAAATACTGTCCAGGAAGATACAACACTGAAGCTGACTGCCTAAGCAGGAACCCAGTCCTTGAACCAAATGAAAACTTAGAAGAACAGTTAAAAGTAGTCAACATGATAACACTAGAAGACATCTTAGAGGATCAAGTTAAAAATAAATATATACAGTGCAAGAAACATAACTTTATTACAAAAAACAATGTTTGTTACAAGAGAATAAAAAATAAGGATAAAATAATTATATCAGAAGAATTTAGCATAGATTTTATGAAAAATGTACATGCAGATATGGGTCACATAGGAATTAAACAGATGCAAAGAATGATTAGCTCAGTGTATACAGCAAAAAACATGACAAAAAATATAAAAAGGATTTGCGAGAGTTGTTTAGTATGTTTAAAAAATAAATCGAGAGGACAAAATAAATATGGGTTAATGTCCCAACTGGGCCCCGCGACAAAACCTTTTCAGATATGCTCCATTGACACAATTGGAGGCTTTGGAGGTTCCAGATCAACAAAGAGATACTTGCACCTGCTGTCAGATCATTTTACTAGGTATGCATATATACTAACATCAAGTACCCAAAATGCAAATGATTTCATCAAACTGATAAGAAACTGTGCTGAAATAGAAGATATTCAATTAATACTTGCAGACCAGTATCCTGGTATCAACTCCAAGGAGTTCAAGAGATTTCTAGATGAAAAGAATATTCCAATCATTTTTACAGCCGTTAACTCTCCATTCTCAAATGGTTTAAACGAGAGATTGAACCAAACCTTGGTCGGTAAAATCAGATGTAAGATTAACGAATGTGATAGGAAGATAGCATGGACATCTGTTGCACATGAGTGTGTGAAAAAATACAATGAAACAGAACACACTGTTACTGGATATTCTCCAAAGTACCTTCTTTATGGTACAGACGTTACGATTATACCAAATGAACTGAGAGTAAAAAAGACAGAGAATGATTTAATGAAGGCAAGGGAAGAAGCTCTGAAAAATACAGTAAGATCACATAATTACAATAAGGTAATATATAATAAAAATAGAAAACATATGGACTTCAAGGTTGGTGATATTGTTTTTGTGGAGAACGGAAACAAATTGAATAGGAAGAAGCTTGATGAATTAAGATTAGGACCCTACACAATCCTAGAAAAAATATCAAACTCAATTTACAGGATAAACACTGATTACAAGAAATCAGAATCAAATTTTTTTCACATATCCAAGCTAACACCAGCTCCTGCCCACGTTTGAAGTTTCTGTATCAAGCAGATACATTGGGTTAATTTCTCAAAGCGGGGGGGGGGGAGATGTAAAGAAACATTTATGATTCTTGTTTTTTTTTTTTTTTTTTCCAAATGCGCTTGACATGAGCTGTCACAGATTGTCAAGGCGCCATTAAGAAAATTTTATTTCGAGAGTTTGTAAAAGTATTTAATAATTCAAACTTATTGTTAGAAGGTGAATGTTAGATGATAATTATCTTTATATGTCGTTTCTCCTTCCAGGTATGTAATGATATGAATGACTCAGATAGTCATTCTTTTTGTTTGCAATTTTATTTTGTTTTCTTTGTTGATAATGAATAAATTATCTCCTTCCAGAGAAACCCATTTTAATTATCATCTATTAAACATAAATATCTTATATTCATATTTTAGTTATTAAGTAAAATATGAATTTTAACTGAAAACTCTACCAAGTTACTTTATCTATACTAGTCTATAGGCATGACGACTAAAAAAATCTAATTAGTCCATCTTTTAGATTATAAAAAGATATTGCATACGTATTTTTTCGTTTTCCATCTAAACAAATAATTACGAAGTTACAGACCGCTGAAATTGCGCGTGACGTCACACCTACGTACAATTTTGACATAGGCGTGACGTCAGGACCCCCCACTCCTGAACTTTGATACTCATTAGCTTTGTTATTATTGATAGATTTTTAAAAACAAAAAATACGTATCCAATATTTTGCGATAATCTAAATTACAGACTAAATGGATTTGCTTATTTTTTTNAATATTTGATTGGTGAAATTTGACAGATTCGTATACGTTGACCTGCTGTCGTCTGTACAATTTTGACATAGGCGTGACGTCAGGACCCCCCACTCCTGAACTTTGATACTCATTAGCTTTGTTATTATTGATAGATTTTTAAAAACAAAAAATACGTATCCAATATTTTGCGATAATCTAAATTACAGACTAAATGGATTTGCTTATTTTTTTTTACCCTGTCGTCATGCCTATTGTAATATCGTAAAGAGGAAACATTTTTTGTTTTTTTCTAAAAGCTCTAAAAGTACTGAACTGATCTGAAAAATTCTTTCACTGTTGGGAAGCTACATTATTCCCGGGTGACATAGGCTATTTTTATCCGGGTACGATTAGTAGTTTCAACGGCACGGGAGTAAAGCCACGGGAAACCACTAGTGTCAGACAAAGAGTAAGGGTGCGTACAGACTATATAACATTTTATATAACTTGTGTTTTATAACACGTCCACAGTATGTAACCTTGTTATTTAATATTACAAATTATTTTACAAATTATCTGAAACATGTTGTATAGCAATGATAGAAGAGCTCGTGGCTAAGTCAAAGCCATGCGGATCGATCGATCATAAGGTTAAGCAACGCTTGACGCGGTCGGTCCGTGGATGGGTGACCATCTTTTTCATAACGAGTTCTTCCGTGTTTCGGAAGCACGATAAACAGTCAAACAGGGTCCCGGCTGTCATTTGAACATCTTTGGCAGTCGTTACGGGTAGTCAGAAGCCAGAAAGTCTGACAACCAGTCTTACCAAGGGGTGCCAGATTGCCCAGGTAACTGGTTGTGGAGGTCAGACAGGCAGTCGCTCCATGTAAAACACTGGTTCTCAGCTGCATCCGGTTAGACTGGAAGCCGACCCCAAAATAGTTGGGAAAAGGCTAGGCAGATGGATGTTGTATAGCAATGTTATATAACATGTCATGTTATATAGTCTGTACGCACCCTTAGACAACTTGTACAATTAAAATGAAACATACTGAGCTTACGCTATGTAACGAACGTCACGCTTAGTTCACGGAAGAGATCAGTTATTTAATTAACATTTTAACTTCATGTACAGATTTAAATGTAATAACATATTTATTAAAAGCTGTAAATTGTCATAAAATGTAACAAAACAGATATTCTCATAAATTTTTCTGCCCTTAGTAGACCTGTTCCTCAGGTTCTGGATAAAGTTCTACATAGCTATCTAACGGATAGTGTCATAGAAATATTTTTAAATTTTAACTGCTTTTCTATGGCATTATCAGTCAGATGCGAAGAGTTTTGGAATTCTTTGGCCACATTGCTCGAAAAGAGGGTGACAACTTGGAGCAGCTTATGGTCACTGGAAAAGTGGATGGCAAGCGCCCAAGAGGACGTAGTCCCACAAGATGGACTGACCAAATCCACTCAGCTCTGAACACCAAGCTACACGATGTTCTCCATGACGCCAAGGACAGACATAGATGGCGGAATATCGTGAAGGAGAGAGTCATATTCCAGGAGGGGAATCGCGACCCTCAGTTAAGAGAAAAATGGCTGGAGGAGGGATCAATCAGATAACTATCTAGAACTTTTGAACAATAGATCTAAATATTGTTCTCATTGCTAGCTCTGAGCATCTAAAAGGCTATTGCTACATAGAATACCAATAGAAAACAAATTGAAAGTAAATAGATTAGTCGCGAAGAGTTTTTCAATAGAATTTGAGTCTCTTTTTTTTTATTTAATCTTTTCTTGAGAACGTATTTTTAAGAACACTTTGTCTGAGTGTCAATGTATTTATGAAGTGTTACTAAATTAAATTCCACTAAATGATTAAATTACCAATACTCTACGAGTTTAGTTTCTTTCTACTTTAAGAGCTCTCGCACACTGCAGACTTTTGGTCAGCCGATAGTTTGTTCGCGCTCATAAATCAGTATGAAGATGAATGGTAGCATGCAAATTACAATGATGAAGTTTATTTTCGATATAAGACGGACTAAAAACTTCGATTTCGATTTGAAAAAAATTTTTTTGTCTACCAACGGACCGACTGTCGGCCGACTATTTAGTCTGCAGTGTGCGGGAGGCCTTAAGAGAACCGACTTCAAAAAAAGAAGAGGTGCTCACATTATGATTTTGGATTGAAAAACCGGCTATGTGTGAGTCAGACTGGCGCGTGAAGGGTTTCGTACTATAAAACGAGCAAAAAAGTATGTTTGTTGTATCGGAATCCCCCGAAATACTTTAAGTTAGGTACTATTTTAGTTTTCATTTTTGTTATTGTGTATTTATTGTTATAATTGCTACAAAAATACGTTAGTTGTGAAAATATCAACTGCCTAGCTATCATGAGACACAGCCTGACGACAAACAGACAGTAAAGTCTTATTCATAGGTTTCCATTTTACCCTTTGGGCACAAAACCCTAAAAAGCGACTCAACTTAATTAATTAAATGTGGCCTCGCCAAAAAAATATAAAAGGCTCAAGTAACGTAACCTAAACATATTTTGACCCTTAAATCGACCGTAGCTGTAGTGGTAACTACATTTACGCAATTGAGCGGAGTTGGGGCTATATTAGTCTGAATTTATTTGTCGACCGTTCTTAGGTTAGGGCCGTATTAAATTAGTTGGGAAAAATTGCGAAGAGTTTTTGGAGGTCTTCTAATTAGTCATTGTATGTTTGGTTCTATCATACTTTTTGAGAATTACTTGAATGAGATAGGATCACTTAGTGATAGGTACAGTAACTCAAAATATATTTTTTACGAACAGGCAGCGAAAAATTATTCAAAGAACAAATACAAAATAATAAAGAACAAATAAAATAATTATAAATTTCAAGTTTTTTTTTTAATATTCTAATTTGAATTGAAATGAAAGATTTGAGAAAATTCAAGAACCAACTTTGACGGTAGAATTCTATATCCTGTTTATCCATTGTTTTTCAATAAAGAGATTGTTTGACATAAACTATATGGAGTCAATGTCAACATTTTCTAATCGTAAATCAATGGATAGATTGTTTATTAAAAACCACCGTTCATATCTATTGACTACAAACCCTATTTGATATTGACTAACCTATGTCGATGTACAAGATATACTGTTAAATAATATCACATAAGCTGTCGTGTCTCTCAGTAATAACTCAAAGCTTTTCTACATGACTGTACACGCCTCCATATTCCGACTTCACACTCCCACAAGCGTGATTTAACAGAAAATTAAACACAATAAAATCCTATTACCAATTCATAGACGAATAAACATAAAATATCTCACCAGGCCAAAATTACAAAGCAAAAAAAAATGCTGTATTTTTTCTCCAAAAAAGTTCATCAAATATGTAAGGGTGCGTATACACAAAAATTTACGATGCAGCCTTAATGGGGGTTTAAAACAAATGCTGTTTACTGCTTGAGTGACGGCATACAAAAAGTTTATTTGCAGAAGTACCATCTGCTCGGGAATTGTTAATGAGTGTAAAATTGAGTGGGTGGGTCAATATACAGTTGAAACAAAGCTTCAAAATACAAAAAATAAGGAATGATTACATCTACGGCGATTTCAATGGTTATTTGTGTCATTATTTGAATAAAATTCTTCAATATTTTTAATTGTTGATAATTTTAAATAATGGAATTGAACTGAAATAACATCAAATCAGGCACTCGTTTGTGAAAAGAAGGAATCAAGCCATGTTTGCCAAAAAATAAAATAAAGTGATATACACTATAATATATCGCCGAAACTTCCTACTAATATGAATGCGAAACTTGGTAAGTATACATATACTTATGGACCTAAGTATTATATGTATTTCGTGCAAAAAGTTGTTGACGTATTTTGATGAAACTTGGCAGAAATATAACTTAAAAATTACAGTAATATACCCAAATAGGCTACTTTTCATGCGGGTACGGTTCCTTCGAGAAGTAGGTGAAACCACTGGCGGAAGTTAGTATTCTCTGTTGCAGTGACGTTACTAATTTGACCTTTTGTTAATTTTTCTTCTTTGTTTCAAAAGTGCCAAGCTATGAACTGCCCTAGAGGGTTGAGTTTTACTCACAGTAAAACGTGACCTTTTTGATTTTTATGCTCGCCTGGTACTTAGACATGTTATTAAGAA
This sequence comes from Heliothis virescens, assembly GCA_002382865.2. NCBI lineage: Eukaryota > Metazoa > Arthropoda > Insecta > Lepidoptera > Noctuidae > Heliothis > Heliothis virescens. The sequence continues at coordinate 6,511,974 of NWSH02000150.1, forward strand.
GTTTTTTATACGCAATTTAGAGTTAATTTCTTTTCCTATTACCAGAGTAAGCAGTAATAATAATAAATAGGGTTGTTGCTAGTTTTTTGTTAGCGAATAACTGCTTTACTTCATGACCCCCTGGTAGATTATAGAATTAGGAAAATAAATAATGATTGGATACTGAATAGTGTAAAAAACGGCCAGTTTCACAGTCTAGCTATAGTTCTAGATAGCTATGTAATAAGTCATCCCAAAGAAAAGTAATCAAAATTAGACGTTTCTATGGCACTATGAATCAGATAGCTATTAAGAACTATATCTGAAACCTATATAGCTGGACGTAATTGGTTGAAAAGCATGTTAATTATAAAAAGAAGTTACATACTGATTATGTAAGAAGAAGACATGCGGCGCCAACCCCATATAAAAATTTGGAATAAGTACTAAAGGACATTACCCTTGTGGGTAAAGCTTTTTCCTTAGCGAAAAGGATCTTAATTTTATCACCACGAGGAAGATTAATTAAACTTGCAAATTGAACCATTCGGCCCCTTTTTCTTTCAAAATTTTCCTAACTTGAAAAAAAGAAAAACTTTTTTCAAAATTATTGCTGAAAAAAATCCTTGCTGAAATGAAGAATTAGTACGTAAAACGGGTTTCATAAGTCCTAAAACGCACGTGTTTTATTTCCAACGTGTAAACAGCTGATTTATTGTGGCCGTTTAAAACCTTTTTGTCATACTGTTGAAGGTGCTAAAAAGGTTCTGTATGAAATAATAAAATGTCTAAGGTAATGTTCGCATATTGTGCTTTTATGAAAGAACATTGATTGTGAATTTTTGTCACGTTGTTCGTATATTGTTTGTCACAGCGATATTACTATATGTACAGACAATAGCACATCAAGTTACCACAATCTGTCAAATTTCTGTAATCGATTTTCAACCTTATTGCAATGGGAGTAGGTTAATGTTTCATTGGTAAAATTTGACAGATTCGTATACGTTGACCTGCTGTCGTCTGTACTACAAATAATATGTATGATGTACGTAAGGTTCCATAAAACATAGTTTAGTACAAAGAAGTAATCCATTTTTGACTCCTCGCTCATTTGTCCGAATAGTATTATAGAGAAGTTTCCTAGACCAAAGGCTACTGTTGACTTCAAAACATTATGAACAAAATACAATTATGCCATTTTTTTTATGGATGGAAAATCATGAGATGACTCCTCCCGCTGTGGGTGACAGCGTGAAGGAGTGTCAGACTCTTATTGACTAAAACCCTTTCTTCTTGAGCCCTTTGCGTACCTGGGTCGCGGTAACTCGCGCGAACAATCCCGCAGCCTACTATGCCACCAAGGCTAATTTCAGAAATGCAAAGTTGTTTGGCGTTTATACAGTTAAATTAGTAGGAATGCCAAGATATTTGGGTAAAGAAAAGCCAGAATTACCCTAAAAAATATTCAAAAGATTATGACCAGTTTCCAAGGTACCCTAAAACACTTCGGAGCTGCGAATAAAAATATGTCAAGTTTTATTGGTCCTAGAGGTAATAGGGCCGTTATTACTTTATTGGGTGAGAATGTTATTTCAGGATAATTCCCACTGAAAGCTTCAGGTTAACTGCAAAAGTTTCAGCGATAAAGAGTTGAATAGTAAAGTTTTTTGTAAGGATGCTTGATTTTGTGGATTAAGGTAATAGTTTTTAGGGTATGAGGTTATTGTATTGGACGTGACAGGAATTTAATATTTTACGATACGTAGAAATAATAAATATATTACATAGCTTATTTTTTTTCGAAAAATGGACCCCGTAAGCACCACAAACCTTTCGAAATATTTTAGAAGCAATGGTCAAAAGACGTGGTGGTGGTGGTAGTAGCTAAAACCTGCAAGTTTGAGGGATGGATGGCAAGTACAGACGATAGCAGGTCAACCTACCAGAATGTGTAAAATTTTACCAATCGAACATTAACCTTCCACTATTGTGATAAGGTTGAAAATCTATTGCAGACAAATGTCTGTACCAATGTATTAAAAAATTATATACGTAATATAAAATTCAATATACGCCGGCACATTCAAACTACTTTTATCTGTAAAATTTTCCGTATTAATATTGAACTTTATAGTTTTGGAGATCAAGTTGAAGATCTATAAAACTTTGACAAATCATAGTAGCTTGATGTTTGTGGTTTCTATTAGGGATGTAAACTTAAGAAGTCAGAAATCAAATACTTTCTACTTCTTGTTTTAGTGTACCTACAACTTTTTAATACTTTCTTAGTATCTACATAAAACGTCACAAACGTAAAGAAATGACGTCACAGTTCCCGAAACCGTCAAATTGTCCGTCCACGTGTAACGGATATTTTCAAAGGATAATAACAAGATTATAAGGAGACCTCTTATTTACGTTATATTATAACAAATCTGCTGTCTTGTAGATAAAATAATATAATCATTCCATCTTTGACGGCGCTTTCATGCGCATTTTTTCGGTAGGGTTTTTTTACGCGCGACACATTTCGAACGATAAAAAACCTGTTGTGTGGTTTCACGTGTCATCATTTGAACCAGTAGTTGTCAATTAATAAAAAAACATGCAACCGTGTTTTTTTTAATCATCATCATCATCTGCCTAGCCTTTTCCNTTTTTAAGTAGAATACAGTGCAGTATACAAAATCAAAATCCAAGATGGCCGCTGCTTAAATAGAATGAGAAATAAAAACTAAAAACTTAAAAATAAAAAAGGTAAAAAAAACTTTTTAAGTTAAACGGTTTTATGGTAAGCAGATAAATGTACTAAAAGCTAAAAAATAAACAAAATAAAACAAATTTTAAACATATGCATTGATTACACTAAAATAAAATCGTGGGGCACGTGCAAAAAGACTGGTTGTCAGACTTTCTGGCTTCTGACTACCCGTAACGACTGTGAAAGATGTTCAAATGACAGCCGGGACCACCAGTTTATCGTGCCTTCCGAAACCGTGTTTTTTAAACGGTTTTATTTAGGTCACCCCGTTTGTTTTGTTCGTGCGTCAAATCTAGTAAGTAAGTGAAATTTCACCCTCTTTCCGTCAACCGATTGATCTGAAATTTGGTATACGCCTTTGATTCCGGTGACAATACAATTATGTATATTCAATAATATTGTACAACCAAGATGTCCACCACTACAAGATGGCGGACAACTTAGTTTTTTTTTAATCCCATCAGTATGGATATCAAATGAAAGGGCTTTTTAAGTAGAATACAGTGCAGTATACAAAATCAAAATCCAAGATGGCCGCTGCTTAAATAGAATGAGAAATAAAAACTAAAAACTTAAAAATAAAAAAGGTAAAAAAAACTTTTTAAGTTAAACGGTTTTATGGTAAGCAGATAAATGTACTAAAAGCTAAAAAATAAACAAAATAAAACAAATTTTAAACATATGCATTGATTACACTAAAATAAAATCGTGGGGCACGTGCAAAAAGACTGGTTGTCAGACTTTCTGGCTTCTGACTACCCGTAACGACTGTGAAAGATGTTCAAATGACAGCCGGGACCACCAGTTTATCGTGCCTTCCGAAACCGTGTTTTTTTTTAATATTGAATTTTAATTTTCTTTACTTTTTCTTCGAGTATGTATATATGTCGGTAGCCACAAAGTGGTTGGTAGGCACAAAACCGCAAAAGAAGTCAAGTATAAATCAATAGTAATTTGCGAATTAAAATTAGGTATGTTTGTATAATCCAAATCATACGTATATCACGTCATTATAAAACCCGAAATAGATATAGATCAATAAATGTAATCAGACAAGACAAACAATAAAAAGTGGCTATCTATGTTTTGTTCATATTTTGTTTGTTTTGTTAAAGAACTTCACAGCGTATTAGAAGTAAAAAAAAAATGTTTCTCGATTCTTTAATCGATTTTATATTGTTTTGACAGCTGTGTTTACATATCGGATCATGTGATTGAACTACTATTATTATAGAACCAATATTGTTGAAATAGGAAGAATAAGAGCCCTAGCATACAGTAAAATTTTAGTCGTTTGCTAGTTTCATATCAGTATGGAATTAAATTGTAGTGCACACATTCCAATGAAGAGCTCGTGGCTAAGTCAAAGCCGCGGGGATCGATCGATTATATCGTTAAGCAACGCTTGGCGCGGTCGGTCCGTGGATGGGTGACCATCTTTTTCAGAAGGCACGATAAACAGTGGGTCCCGGCTGTCATTTG
>NWSH02000150.1:6517465-6545853 GCA_002382865.2 Heliothis virescens
TGTCGTTTGTGTAAAAATCGTGTGTGTATAATTTATCCGAACCCGTAGCGCGTAACAGTATTATGCATTGTACAGACAACAGCACATCAAATTACCACAATCTGTAAAAATTCTATAATCGATTTTCAACCTTATCACAATGGAGGTAGGTTAATGTTCGATTGGTAAAAATTGATAGATTGGTATACGTTGACCTGCTGTTGTCTGTACCTACATCAAAATCTTTTAATGTTTTTTATTACAAGAACAATTTTCCATTAATTCTTACATTCCATTCCACGTTTTAACATGGACATTTAATGGACATTCCTTTAGCTACGATGACAGACGATTTCCTGCAGATGCGTTTTATCAAAATCACAAAATGAAGATTAAAGAATAGTTTTTTAAAGCCACTGAATTCAGAAGCTTTAGTTTTCAAGTTTTTATTTGTAATTAAAGAAACCAAATTTTCTCCTTCCTTAACGTAAATAACGTTTTTAAATACTTTACCCTTGCAAGAAAATAATTGTCATTCCGTAATAAAATAAAGAGGTTAGAGGACAGGAGCCCTAGAGGTTCCGAAACTACGGAATTGATTCGAAAGAATCATTCAATATTGGAAAACTGAACTCTTCCCAAATGAAATAGGCTATATTTCTGGGCACGGGAAAAAACTCCACCAGGACGCGAGTGAAAACTGGGGGAAGTTTAAAGTAAAAGGGAAGTTCCTATCCATTTTCCAAGACTCATAAATTGATATGTCTTCCGAAGCATCGATTTATATATTTATATACTTTTGGACCAATTTTATTTTCTCTCGACATTAACTATGACGCGTTCCTAGAAAGGTAAGTACTTGTTTTATTCCAACAATATATTTCTCACTAATTCCCTAGACAGGAATAAGTTGTAAAACTGTTTCTTATCTTATCAAAGTTCTTGAAAGCCGTGGCATATTTCAAACAACTTTAAATTAACACGAACCTTCATTGTTTAAATAAGAAACTAATTATCTACTTCATTATAACGCTCTTTATTCCTTAGAAGGAATTTTAGTTTTACTAAATATTTGCTGTATTAAGGATTAAGTTCACTGACAGTGTAGACATCAGTTTTCATAAACTGTTCCCTACACTGACCTCTATTATACCACTGGACTAGCTGCTGTCAAGGTTTTTTTTGGCCTGTTTGATAATCGCCAATTTTGGCGCTGTTGGACGTAGCGAGTGGCTATANTCATAAACTGTTCCCTACACTGACCTCTATTATACCACTGGACTAGCTGCTGTCAAGGTTTTTTTTGGCCTGTTTGATAATCGCCAATTTTGGCGCTGTTGGACGTAGCGAGTGGCTATAGTACTAAAACAGTGGCCCCTTATTGGTCCATATCAGCCACGTCATATACATCATAAAGTGTCAAACATCATTGTTTTCAAAAAATGTACACGTAGTTTGCAGCCATTTGCATTATACGTCAAAATTAGTTAAAAAGCGTTTGACACAAAAAAATTGTTGTCAAACGCTTGGAACAGCCTGTCCAGTGGTATAATAGAGGTCAGTGGTTCCCTACGAATTTCAGAATTTCACATACAAGTATCAAAGTGAACGGTTCTTTTAAGATAACAGGGGGTTTATGTTTTTGGGGTGATTGAGACTTATATTATAAACAAAATTAATTTCACTTATATTATAAACGTATTCAAAAATTATTTGTAACTCTTTCAAACAAAGTTAACGCACGTATTTTAATGAAACTTTACAATATTGTCATGAACTCTATCCATCAGTATAACTTGATACGCATTTTTTTTCCTATTGCGGAAAAATAATTCCTTTAGGCCGCAAGTAAAACCGCAAAAACAAAGTGGTTTAAAATAATTTTCGCAGTTTGAAAGAGAGAGAAAAAGGCCAATTGGTATAAAAAAACTGTAATAGATATAGTATTTAGATGATATAAAAAAAAATGAAAAACAACGTGATGACACCAGACAGAGAAGTTTACAGGAAGATAAGCTACACTGATATTTTAATCATAATCATAAAATTGGAATAAGAACTGGAAGATGATGATGGGCTCCAAAATGAGTAGCTGTTAACTGGGTATGATCCGAATTTTGGCAAGATAGCTCTGAGAGTTAAGGGCCGATTTAATTGCCCGTTGCTTGCCATTTTATTGCAGGAATATTTGACAGTGACCATTTACCTATTGCACGATTACGTTTACACAGGCATGTAGCATCTTGCTGAAATAAAAGCAAGCAACGGGCAATGAAATCGCAATGTGTAAACGGGCCTTTATTTTAGATAGAAACCAAGAATCCTGGTCAGTTCTATCGTCCTAAAATTATACAAATTCTTTCCCATACTCACTTTCGCAATTAATAATCATATTACACCACAAAATATTTACATAAAATTCTCAAATAAATTTCAGCAATATTTGTATACAAGATTACCGTACCAAAAACGCCCACGATTCAAAAGTATTTTGAGGTACTTTTGAAGTATCGAAAATAACATTTATTTTAGTATAATAATAAAATTATATTTCACAGAATCTCCTTAAAAACCTCTTAGTATTTCGAGGGTCGGCAAATGGCTGCTAATCGTATTGACATTGTTACCAGCGAAGTTCCCGGAAGAACGATAAAACATTTTCTATTTTATTTTATTAATGTTCAAAAGCTTTTGATAGAAATTCATGTTATTTTTGTGATCTAGATTTTTTTGATATATTTTAACAAGTTTATGATAAACCTGCTGTTTGCCGCGGATTCATCCACGTTCGGGGAAACTCCATCCATTTATCTCTTGACTACAATGAAAAAAAGAATCATCGGAATCAATCTAACCGTTCAGACGTGATTCGATGACCAGGAAAAATAGGGTGTGATTTTTATATTATAGAGATAAATATACAGTAGCATATAAAAAAATAATAATAATGGGTTGCCATCATGGCCACCTACCTACCCATTGGTCCATGGGTAGGTGGCCATCGTGGCATGATGAGTTCCTCCGTGTTTATGAAGGCGCATTAAATTGTTTGCTTGGATAGCTGGGTTGAAGTCAGATAGGCAGTCGCTCTATGTAAATATAGCCACATCTAATAAGATTGGAAGCCGATCCGAACATAATTTCAAAAAAGGCTGGGCAGACGATGATAAACAATCATAGCTCAACCCGTTTCACGCAATCAAGGTGCATAGCAATTAAAGGTTATGGCATAGGTACATGAACGGCACAGCACAATACGGCACAGCACGGCGCAGCTGTAGTTAGGTAGCTTCAAGCTCGCTTTCACCCCACCCACCGTTGGTTTTTTATATTCACGTTATAGTTATTTTATTTGAGATACGATTTATGAGTCAAATTGTAATGACAAGTTAATCGCTGGGTCGGTTGTACCGTGCCGTACCATTCATGACCTCAAACCAGAAATTAACGTACTATTGCGATCATCAGAACGCTGGCAATTGTTCATTAATTAGAGGTACAAATGAGCAGATTTGCAGTGAAATGGCGAAGCTTGATAGTGTTCACTTTGTGTTCGTGGTCTTTGGGGATGTTAGCTGGTAGGTATCGCGGGACTGCATATAAGTATTTATATGGTGTTTTAGAATTCAAGTTGGTTTAACAAACAATATATTGAACACAATTTGTTTGTTTGTTGGTTGTTAGTATTTTTGAAGTTACATTATCATTTATCTAGATTTTTTCAAAAGTTTGTTGGGGTTGACTTTCAGTCTAAATGAAATACAGCGTAGCGATTGTTTACCTGACACCCCGTCTACCCAATTGATTATGATGATGGCGTCCTAGTCGATTATCGGCCACGGCAGTTGTTCTCATATGAAAAGATCAGCCAGCTGCGCAGGCCATAATATAGTGCACAAGCATTTGCGCAGAAACAGGTGCACTCCCTATTCCCTCACTCTCATAACCCGGTGGGACGGCAATCCGACACCACCGGAGAGAGATTAGGCGCAGGACCGACATTAACGTGCTCTCCGATGCACGGGTGTATCAATCACTAACTTCCAATTCCGGGCTGTTTTGTGAAAGTTTCGAAAACCCAGAAACCGATTTCGGCCCGACCCGGGAACCGAACCCGAAACCTCGAGCTTAACAGTCGGCTATGCGACAGCAGACCAACTAGGCCACCCAATTACAACAAACGACCGTTTCTCTTAAAACAACTCTTTGCTTTGAAAATTAAACGTGAGAATTCATATTAAACAGTTACGAAAACTGACGTTAATATTTTCGGTTAGCTTGGGCGTAAAAAACAAGAAAAAAAAACCGATCAATTTGTAAAACACACACACACATTAGCACTTGTTTATCAATATTTACATACTCCACCTTAATCACGCAATCAATCAGAGTGCCTTTATTCGTAATTTCCCATCCAATTTGATTGAATATTGGGAAATTTTGTTCCATAGATATATAGGTATGACCGTTTAGGCCAGGGATGGCGAATCAATGGCACGCGAGCCCGTGCGTAGTCTAGCAGAAAAAAATGGCACGCCATTATTTTGCATCTAAAATATTGCAATTGAAATTATGCACAGTCGAGAGCAGGTCAACTTATTCGAATATTTGAAATTTTACCAATCAAACTATAACCTTCCACTATTGTGATAAGATTGAAAATCAATTGAAGAGATTTGATAGATTAAGGTAAGCTGATGTGCTGGCATTTGTACTACTAATTGTTTCTCGCAGGTTCAACCTCATCACGAGGTCGTCACGGGAGAACTACTTTCCACAATTGGATAAAATAGGCCAAGAAATGTTATTTAGAAACAAAAGAAACTGGCCAAAAACTTTTATAATAATAACTATTTATTTGAAGGCATTGATAGATATACTTATGTGCTATAATCGGCACACATTTTTTTTCACAGTAGGTGACATAATGGGCGGTCTTATCACTAGGAGTGATCTGATTCCAGACTGCCTTAGGATGGATTGAGACAAGAAGAAAAATATGCAATTTGGATACCTATAATTAATTATAATTTTTACATAAACTAAAATATATTTTGATTTTATAAATTGATTTGTTTTTTAAGGAATTTGGCACGTAACTCAATAGAGGTTCGAAACCCCTGGTTTAGACTATTTCCTCATAAACCCATGGGTATGTGGTCAGAGTATTTAGACAATAGAACGCTAATGGGTTACGTCAATCAACATAAAAATGTTTAGCGAGAAATATTCTGAGCTTCCTGTTAAAAAATATTCAGTGATTTTATTTCTGGATGTTGTAGGAATGGGTTCCGTAAAGGTGTGTTTAGACTGACTGAAGTAGAAGTAGAACAAGAGCATATTTTTGCAGCATTTTAAGTATTTTTTCCCTATTTAGTCACAATAAAAAGAAATGCTTGCGATGGTAACAATCTCTCGTACAAGCACTGCCACAATCATCTGATCTAGATTTGGCTGATGATGATGACACTATCAGATTATTTTTTATGTAATCAGGAGCAGAGCATTCTTCTTCATTTTCTTATTCAAAATAATTTGATTAGCGGGGATAGGATAAGTACTCGCTGATTGAGTTAAAGAACGCACAAAAAGCCCAGCAAATATTACTATTTTGTGGATTTTTTACGCTAGGTGCGTTTTAAAAAATCTGTCGACTGAAACCGCACGACAGATTTCATAAACGTTTTGACGTCGCGTTTAAACCGGCAGTTGTCAATTGTTTTTCGGGGCGCGTTGCCACGCGGAAAATTGGCTAGTGTGAAAGCTTTGTAAGAATAACCGGAAATTTTAGCGATTACACTGTTTAGATAATAGAATCTATTAGACAACGAGATAAAAGAATCGGATATTGTGAATTTTTGCTTTGAATAAAAAGAAAATTGTTTTTGTAATCCCTTTGATTACGATTTTTTGGCAAATGGATGACTATTTTCATTGTTTCAACAGTCGGTATTTATAATTCTGTTTTTCCGATCACTGATGTTTATAAGACTTGTAAATAGTTAATTTTCTATTAGATAATCCTTGCTCATGGTTGACTATGAAATGGTTTTGAAAATAACGATGAATCTAAAACCTCTTTTGTAGTAAGTTTGTTTAATGTTGTAAGATTCTTCAAATCTAACAGACAGACATGTGTTGCTGGGGAGTTTGTTGCGCCACTTCTTCTTCCTAGCAAAAACACATAGGAAGTAGTGAAGGGCGTTTTTTGAGGCTGTCTTATGTGATTTTGTCGTTCGAAAAGTGCTGTTTTCAGCCTACTTTGAATAAATGCTTTTTGATTTTGTGTTTGCTTTGAGGTAAAGCACAGGTATATTAATGGTATTATACTAACAAAACTTTCACTGAACTTACTAAAAGCCTACAATACCCATTTTTAACAAATAAATTTTCAATTTATTGACATAATCTTTAGCCATTACGACTTAAACCTAAAGAGCTAATTTTAACGACTGCTTGAACGGACAGAAAAACTTAAAACCAAGTAACGTTCTAGTATTTTGCGGTGTTCACTACTTTCCCATTTTGTTAAGATTTCAAAGTCAAATCATTTCAAAGTCAAATCATTTATTTCACTTAGGCCTTTACAAGCACTTATGAATGTCAAAAAATATAACTAGAGTTGATTCTAATTGCCCGAAATTAATCTAAAATATAAATTAATCTAATTTCAACCTAACTAAGAGAACTCTAACAAAACTTCACACCGATCGTTTAAAGTCGGATATGCCTGAAATTAATCACAGCGTCAATATTTACGTTCTCGATTTCAACACTCGTCTCTCAACGTTATACGCAGTATACGAATTGAAATTTTTTACTCGTTTTTTTATAGAAAACATCCATCTACATGATAGATACGTGCTAACAGAAATAAACAGGATTTTGGATGTCTTGATCGAAGAATTATTATTGATTAACTAGCTTCTGCTAACGGCTTCGCCCGCTTCCCGAGGGAACTATTTCCCGTACCCGGATAAAAAGTAAGCTGTATGTTATTTTGATATATAAGCTATATGTCTGCCAGGTTTCATCAATATCCGTTCAGTGGATCCTGAGATTAGTGTGTGCAAACAGACAAACATTCAAACATCAGACAACTTTTTTTGTCAAATTCTTACTCTTTCATTTCTTAATAACCTTACATATTTTGTTTTGTAAATATTCAATGAACAGATACGATTTTTTTACTATTTTATTATATGTACATAGATGGAGGAAAATATTGTGAGGAAACCACGGTCACAGCGTTCGAAGTTCGAATTGTTGTTTCTTTTTCCTTGATTGATTTGATTAATATAACTAGATTCAGCTAACGGTTTTTCTCGTGTTCTGTGGGAAGTGCTCCTGATAAAACGTAGTGTCTTTATTGATAAGTGATCTGCGTAATACGGAAACGAACAAACAAATGCTTAATAATAATTTCTTATTAGGAATAATGTTCTTATTAGGTATAATTTAATTCTTTGCTCATTTTTTTTGTATAAATAATAAATAATGTTTTATCATTAGAATTATGAACCTATTAAAGATATGTAAAATTATTCGAATCGGTGTAAGAATTTTCTAAGGCACACGGTTCAAGAAAAATTTGATAAATTATTCTTGAACACCTTTCTTTCTTTTTCAGTAAGAAAAAAATCACACAAAAAATTTCGAAATTCATTACATTCTTTCTTCAACTTTATCTCTATTACTCAAACACATTAAAGATGGCCGCCATGACAGTTTCCTCATATGAAACGTGCCGCCATATCCGTCTGTCGTTACGTCAGTTCCTTTATTAGTTGTAAACACCATATGGGTACCATATCTTTATATGAAAAGCTGTGAAAGAAGATTTTGTACAGAACTTTTTGGGCTTCTAAATAGAACTATTGGATTCGGCGAATCGTATCAGCGAAACATATATTTTATGATATTATGTTTTTCTGTTAGGCTTAGTATTTTTTTTATTTTTAGACAAGTAATATTTATACTAGTATTATTATAAAGGTAAAGAGTGTTTTTGTTTGAACGCGCATTTCAGAAACCACTGGATCGATTTGAAAAATGTTTTCAGTGTTTTATAGCCCATTCATCAAAGAAGTTTAATATAGGCTGTTGATAAGGGCACGCAGTGTAGTTCCCACGTGCCTCGGGTGAAACCACTGGCGGACGCTAGTTTAAGTATACCTAATACCGATTTTCCGGCTTTCAAGTGTATCAAAAATTTGTATTCAGTTTAGAATAACATAGCTATGTATGAATTATTACGTTGTAATTTATTCATTTTCAAGAAGTTCAATATGTACAAAAGATATAATGAAAATGATTTACGTAGATAAGAACTTTTAAAGCAATTACGTCCGTAACTTTTCCACAGAAAATTCCAACCAATCAAAAGTCTTCAACATAATTATATAAACAAAAGAGGTCAATGTGCACATTTTTTTCTTCTAAAAACAACAGCATCGGTTTATTTAAAAAGAGAACCAGCCATGCTTTTTCCTACGTGTAAATAACCTATCTTAGAACGCACATTTGATTGAAACAATCTGTTATCGGCTAATACAGCAGGTGATTGACTTTGAAGTTCTAAAAACAAACTTCTTGTGGATATTTTAATTAATTTATCTTTTAGTTTTGAATTTAGAATTAGTGGGCTTTGTATTTTATCAATCAGTATAGTCGTTTGGTTTAGTAAACAGGTCTTGGGTTTTTTCTGGGTTCGGAAATAAAGCTTTACGAAAAGTTTTTAAGAAAGGGTTTTTTAGGCAGATAATTTAAGTTTTATAAAAAAGAACTCTGTATATAACGAAGAACAAAATCATTTATGTTTTTTTTCACGTTAAAAAAATTGAGACATCGGACAGTTAAAAAAAATATGATTATTGCTTCTTTGAATGAATACGATTAACATCAAAACCTATGCTGGCATTATACACGTGGCAATCCGCTCATAAATATTAAAGTATCATTATTTTCTTCTGCGACTTAAGTATGCGAAAATACAACAAAATACACCTAAATACTTCAAACTTTAATAAAGTTACAAATTCAATCGAAAAACTTTTAAAATATGCAATAAATAGTGACTCCAACGACCCCAAAAACCAACAAGGTCCATTATCGAAACCACATCAAAATGCAAATTCGAAATTTTTATCGAAATTCAATCAATTTGCCCGTAAAACCTATATTGGCTCGCTTTCCTTCCAATTTAATTAACTCATAAAAGAGCCGATGTTTGGCAGGATTTAAAAAATATAAACGAACCTATCAAGTATGCTTTGACAGGGTTCTTAATTACCTGTAAATAAGGGTCAGATTTGAATGGTTTAAACGCCAGCAGGTCGACCTATTCGAATCTGTAAAATGTCAATCGAACATTAACCTTCCACTATTGTGATAAGGTTGAAAATCTATTGAAGAAATTTGACAGATTGTGGTAAGTTGATGTGATGTCTGTACAAGAGCTTTTTCCCGTGCGACTGAACTACTACATGTAACGAGATAAAAACTATCCAGAAGCAGTCTTTAGAGCCTACTTGTCGTACCATACTACTGCCTCGCCGGTCAAGTGGAGCATAGCACGACTGCCATGCTAGGGATCTCGGGTTCAATTCCATGGTCAGGCCAAAATCGCTTTGTGGGTTTAAGAAACTTTTGCAAAGCAGCCTGGAGTTTGGAAGTTGACGGTGTTACACCTTGCCTGGGAGGGCACGTAAAGCCGGCGTCCTCGAATGCTACTCAGTAGCAGTCGTAATTATAATTCCACGTCAGAGGCCGTCAGGCGGATTTGAGAAAACTCTGACACTAGGGCTTGTCAGGTGATTAAAACCTGCAGCTCACTCGATAAGAAGAAGAATCACATAAAAAATATCAGTTCAGTTGTTCAAGGATCTACACTTTCCGTATCAGGATAATACATAGCTTAAGATACTTACATTGCTTTCACACTGGAAGATTTTCTGCTCGGTTTTTCTACGCGTCACCCTAGGGGTGGCAAAAATCTATCGCGCGTGACACAGTTTTGCCACTTAGAATATGTCGCGTGCAACTTGGTTATACCATACTCGGAAAAACGGAATGGAAAATCGAACAGTTTGAAAGCGCTGCTATTGATTAAAGATGCTGTAAGTAAAGGTCTAATATTCAGCTATCTCCAATAACAATGAAAACCAATCTCAAAATAGTCAAGAAATGGTATTTATTGATGTGAATTATATTTCGACTTCAATGATAACTTAATACCCTAACAGCGGTTTATAATTTCAGATTTGCCTGTAATACTCGTATATATTTCTAGATAGGTACTGAAATCTAAGATAGGATTCATGTTTAGTATTCCTAGGAACCGCAATGGGTATTGATTCTGTAATTCAATTAAACAATTATGAAATTCAGTGATCTGCCTAGCCTTTTCCCAACTTTGTTAGTGTTCAGTCCAGTTGCAGCTGAGCACCAGTGTGCCACATGGAGCGGTTGCCTATCTGACCTCCATACCCAGCTACCCGGGCAACCCGATACTCCTTAATAGGGCTGGCAGTGAGGATTGCAAAAAATATTCAAATGACAGCCAGGACCCGCTAGTTTAAGATGCCTTGTGAAACATGGAGTAAGTATATAATAGACATCAATGTAAAGAAAAAGACGCCTTGAGCAAGCGGGGGGATTAACTCATTCCTTCTCTGTATGAAAATTGGTAGATATGTTCTTGTAGTGTCCTGTTGTGCATATACATCAGATTAAGAATTGTTAAAAGGCTAAAAAAGTAACCTTAAATAAGATCTTCACCCAATGCCTTAGGAGATTTTTTCGAAATCTTAAAAAGAGGTCTCGTATTACGTAAAAATCTAGGGTCCAAAATGTAGATTCTTAGTACAATAGGTCGACAATCAAGACAAGATCGTGGAGAGATAAGGCGTAGGACCGACATTTTATACGCTCCAAGGCACGGTGGGATCTCAATATGTTATGAAAAAAATTCCTCTTTTAGGAAGGACGGACATAAACGCGGTTTACGGGAGAAATTGTTCAATTTTCGAATTTGTCTCTGTCTATTTAATACTAGCTTACGCCAGCGGTTNACGATTAACATCAAAACCTATGCTGGCATTATACACGTGGCAATCCGCTCATAAATATTAAAGTATCATTATTTTCTTCTGCGACTTAAGTATGCGAAAATACAACAAAATACACCTAAATACTTCAAACTTTAATAAAGTTACAAATTCAATCGAAAAACTTTTAAAATATGCAATAAATAGTGACTCCAACGACCCCAAAAACCAACAAGGTCCATTATCGAAACCACATCAAAATGCAAATTCGAAATTTTTATCGAAATTCAATCAATTTGCCCGTAAAACCTATATTGGCTCGCTTTCCTTCCAATTTAATTAACTCATAAAAGAGCCGATGTTTGGCAGGATTTAAAAAATATAAACGAACCTATCAAGTATGCTTTGACAGGGTTCTTAATTACCTGTAAATAAGGGTCAGATTTGAATGGTTTAAACGCCAGCAGGTCGACCTATTCGAATCTGTAAAATGTCAATCGAACATTAACCTTCCACTATTGTGATAAGGTTGAAAATCTATTGAAGAAATTTGACAGATTGTGGTAAGTTGATGTGATGTCTGTACAAGAGCTTTTTCCCGTGCGACTGAACTACTACATGTAACGAGATAAAAACTATCCAGAAGCAGTCTTTAGAGCCTACTTGTCGTACCATACTACTGCCTCGCCGGTCAAGTGGAGCATAGCACGACTGCCATGCTAGGGATCTCGGGTTCAATTCCATGGTCAGGCCAAAATCGCTTTGTGGGTTTAAGAAACTTTTGCAAAGCAGCCTGGAGTTTGGAAGTTGACGGTGTTACACCTTGCCTGGGAGGGCACGTAAAGCCGGCGTCCTCGAATGCTACTCAGTAGCAGTCGTAATTATAATTCCACGTCAGAGGCCGTCAGGCGGATTTGAGAAAACTCTGACACTAGGGCTTGTCAGGTGATTAAAACCTGCAGCTCACTCGATAAGAAGAAGAATCACATAAAAAATATCAGTTCAGTTGTTCAAGGATCTACACTTTCCGTATCAGGATAATACATAGCTTAAGATACTTACATTGCTTTCACACTGGAAGATTTTCTGCTCGGTTTTTCTACGCGTCACCCTAGGGGTGGCAAAAATCTATCGCGCGTGACACAGTTTTGCCACTTAGAATATGTCGCGTGCAACTTGGTTATACCATACTCGGAAAAACGGAATGGAAAATCGAACAGTTTGAAAGCGCTGCTATTGATTAAAGATGCTGTAAGTAAAGGTCTAATATTCAGCTATCTCCAATAACAATGAAAACCAATCTCAAAATAGTCAAGAAATGGTATTTATTGATGTGAATTATATTTCGACTTCAATGATAACTTAATACCCTAACAGCGGTTTATAATTTCAGATTTGCCTGTAATACTCGTATATATTTCTAGATAGGTACTGAAATCTAAGATAGGATTCATGTTTAGTATTCCTAGGAACCGCAATGGGTATTGATTCTGTAATTCAATTAAACAATTATGAAATTCAGTGATCTGCCTAGCCTTTTCCCAACTTTGTTAGTGTTCAGTCCAGTTGCAGCTGAGCACCAGTGTGCCACATGGAGCGGTTGCCTATCTGACCTCCATACCCAGCTACCCGGGCAACCCGATACTCCTTAATAGGGCTGGCAGTGAGGATTGCAAAAAATATTCAAATGACAGCCAGGACCCGCTAGTTTAAGATGCCTTGTGAAACATGGAGTAAGTATATAATAGACATCAATGTAAAGAAAAAGACGCCTTGAGCAAGCGGGGGGATTAACTCATTCCTTCTCTGTATGAAAATTGGTAGATATGTTCTTGTAGTGTCCTGTTGTGCATATACATCAGATTAAGAATTGTTAAAAGGCTAAAAAAGTAACCTTAAATAAGATCTTCACCCAATGCCTTAGGAGATTTTTTCGAAATCTTAAAAAGAGGTCTCGTATTACGTAAAAATCTAGGGTCCAAAATGTAGATTCTTAGTACAATAGGTCGACAATCAAGACAAGATCGTGGAGAGATAAGGCGTAGGACCGACATTTTATACGCTCCAAGGCACGGTGGGATCTCAATATGTTATGAAAAAAATTCCTCTTTTAGGAAGGACGGACATAAACGCGGTTTACGGGAGAAATTGTTCAATTTTCGAATTTGTCTCTGTCTATTTAATACTAGCTTACGCCAGCGGTTATGGCTAAATGACGTTTGGCCATCTAGTTAAACGTTGTCTTCAGTCACTTGCCTAGTTGATTTTCCGCTATTTCATTGGATGTCGACGTTTTATAAACCGCCTAGGCGTCCAATTGGCTGGCTAATTCAACCAGTTGGCGTGAAAGTTTTTAAACATTAATTATTTAATAGTCACTAGTCATACTTACATTCACTCCCATTTTATTCATGTCTAAATCAAAATCAAAAAGCGTTTCTTCAAAGTAGGTTGAAAACAGCACTTTTCAAACGTCAAAATTACATGAGACAGCCCCAAAAAGGCCCGCACTTCACTACTTTATGTTTGTCATCAATCATACTAATCTATAGGGACATGTCATAAACCTAATCGGAAGTTTAATAAAACATCATTAACTGTTGTGGTTGGCGTAATCAAAATTAAGTCGTTTATAAGCGGTTCTAGTTGACAAACTGTTTAGAGTAAGGCGAGGCCTTATTCAAAGCGTTTTGAAAACGCTCCATCTGAAATTATATTATTAAACTTAGTGAGTGTAATTTCTGAATCTACAGAACTAATTTTGAAGATTTTAAAGTACTTAATAGAAAGCCAGGATATTTGTATGCCAAAGGCTATATTTTATTCGAGTACATGAATTAGTCAAAATAACCAATACGCCTGGAGCACTCATGGTGATTAACGCTCATTCCTTCTTGGTATGAGAAAAGGCCTGTGCCCTGCAGTGAGACAATAAAAAGGCTGATAATTATATTTTCAATAAACAAGTACTTCATCATGACCAACCTTTAAAGCTCTTGTTCACGACACGATTTTATCGTTACCTATACAACACTGACCACCGTGCCAACGTATGGTAAAATCGAAGATTTTTACAACAGAAAAACATGTGTAAATATTATGTGTCGAAGGTTTTGAATATAATTAAGGATGGATATTGTGGAAGAAACGATGGTTGGATTTTGTGATAGTAAATATAAATATTCCAGACAGGAAAGAGTGTTACTTGTGAGATGATGGCAGATAGAAGAGTATGGTAGAAGTAAACATAATAAATTGGAATAAGGGCAGGAAGATGATAAAAAACGCGTGTGGACAGGCCTCAATAAAGCCCTGAGTTAGGCCATAACTTAACTACAACCGCCTTAAACACTATTCCACTACTATAATCATGGCAAAGTTTCCAAATTAATTCGCTTGATCACACAATGTGGTCCATCCCTTTTAGGGTTCCGCTAATAACAGACCCCCAACTTTAGTGGTCCCGTCTGCATACAAGTTTATTCAAATAGGTTGCTAGAACACGCCCATGCCTTGTCACGTCAGAAATGACTGAACTTCTTGTTGGTCGCTAAAAAATGGCCGCGGTTTAGCTTTATTTAGGTCAGATAATTTTTTCTTGGGTCTTTCTTTTATCGTGTGTAATTACGTTAAAGGAAATTCTTTGAGAATGAGTACGTTTTGGTTAGTTTTGCACGCGTTTCAGTGAAAATTATCAAACAATAGGTCAGGATTCTAATTTTATGTCAAAATAAATATACCTTTCCGTGAACCATATTAGTTAATAATAAACAAACCTTTTCATTAGACTAAAATAATCTTAATTTATTTTAGAGCTCATTGTAATGTCTATTTTGGTTTTCCTTACTTTAAAAATATATTTTTTAACCTAGCCTTTGTTCTGTGCACATATAATGTGTATCTGAGAAATTATATTGTCAACACACTGTAAAAAAAATTAAGCAATAGGTACTCTCGTATCTTAAATAAATAAATATGTCCAGAATCTATCTACACAAAAATCAAAATAAATCGAAGGTTATTACTTCAATGATTCAATCACGAACTCAATCGAGGTCCAATAAAAACCTATTTAATTTCCACTACGGAACCCATATCAAATATTTTTTATTTATTCTCGGCCCTCCATGATTGCTTTTGACAGATGTAGGTTATTTTTTTAATTTCGAAATTAATTTCGCACTTAGTTTGTTCTTGTTTGTAGTTTAATTACTTTTTGTTGGTTTGTTCTTATTTGCAAAAATAAAAGTAAATAGGAAGTGATATAAATTGGCTTCGTGAAAAAGCTTTTTTTGGCATTTATTTGGGGAATATAATTTGGTGATGATAATTGTGATTTTATTAGAAGGTTTCTGTGCTTCATTTGAGAACTTTTTTTTTTATTAGACCTATTCCATTTTTTTACCGAAAATAGCATACATTATCTATGGGGATCACATCACGAAAAATTGACGCAGCTATTTCTTCTTACAAACCCACACTTTTGTCTTGATTTCTTTTATAAAGAATGCTGAGTCAAAATGTTACCCAACTAAGTTGCATAAGTGCAATTTGCCTAAGGGACTTGGTCCTTCTGTTTAAAAAGCAAAAAATACATTTAAACAACAATCGTAAAATAGACTTAAAAAAATGTGCTGATTGCTTTAGATTAGTATTGCTTTAGAGTTAACTCATTGATATTGAGTCAATGTAGCGCGCTATAAAAATATTTTCGTCCCACAACTAATAGAAACCATCAATCAAATTATTATCGGTGCCGATACTGCCTACATTTTAGTAAATTCAGCAAAAAAACAATAACTAACATACCTCCATAAAAAATCAGTTGATTAATGAAATAAATTGTTCAAAAAAACTGCACGAGTCAAAATGTTGAATATCTCTGGCATATAAATGAAAAACACAGTGAAACAGGTTATTTAATATTTTGGTTTTGTTCGTAAAATATTCTCAGAACCGTCGATATTTTTTTTCAGTACTCAGCTGTATGTATTCGGTTAGACTGGAAGCCGACTCCAACATAGCTTCGGAAAGGGCTAGGCAGGTAGAATTTTTACTTAAGTAAATTTTGACTTTAAGAACATAACTTTATTAGCTTACTATGGCTATGTAACTGAGTCCCTGTAAACATATTATTTTCTTAAAAAAGCGTTCATTTAATTTCTTGCTTTCCTCCACGAAACCGACATTTTGGAACCGTGCAATTGCAGTGTGACGTTTCATAAGGGCCTGTAAAAGTCTATCTATACAAATAATATCAAACTGAAGAGTTAATCGTTTTTTTGTTAGTTTGGTTGAACGCGCTAATCTCAGAACCTACTTGTCCGATTTGAGAAGTTCTTTCAGTGTTGGATAGCTCATCCGGGTCCTGCATCCCGTGGAAAGTACTCCGCGCGAGTACTTCCCACGGGATGCAGGTGAAATTGCTGGCTGAAGCTAGTTTGAAATAAAACTATTTGACTTTGTAGTACGAAAAGAAAAAACGCAAGCAAGGACTGAAAGCTGGAGACAAAAATGTAGGTCAACTTAGAAGCACAATTACTTACTTAAGCTACTTAATTAATTAAGATAGGTAAGCTCAGCAATTTATGATTAGAAGACTAGGATGTTTGTAAAGCTAGAAACGTTTCTTGGGACGTTTCTACAAGAAAATTAAGTCCCCGAAGCGAGTTCTAGAGGTACATCTCTAAAGACATTTTTCTCCATTAAAAAAATCTTTTTTAACAAAAAAACAAAACCGACTTCACAAAAAAACACTGAAAAGGTGTCCGCAGGTCTGTTGACTGTGTTTATTTTGCCACCGACTTCTAGAGCCATGTGAAAAGTTCGAAAGGTCGAATTGAGAACCTCCTCCTTTTTGGGAAGTCGGTTAAAAATTATTCGCGTCTTTTAAATTCGTTCTTGAATTATTTAATCGACTGTATAAACAGAGTGTGTACTGTGTGGAAGAAATACAGAAGTGCACTAAAATAGAATAAATATTAGTTTTCGTGGGTGTGAACGTTAATACTTTTCTTATTTAGAATATCACGAAACTGTCCAACAATAATTTGTTGAAATAGTTGTTTATTTTTAGACCAAGCTTTAATTTTTAACTACATATATCGTAATTGTACCTTTGGAGTACCTACCTGCACGCTGTAGACTTTTACTGCGGAATTCAATATTCTGTCTATCTCTAGTAAGCAAATCCGGAGATAAATAGGTTTTTGAGAACGGCCATTAGTTGACCGATTGTTTGATTGAGCCCATAAATCAGTGTGGAAATGAATGCTACCCCGCATATTACAACGATAAGGTATTTAGCCAATATCAGACCGACTAAAAATTTAGAAAAATATTTTTCCAACCATCGGGCGGACTGTCGGCCAACTGTTTAGTTTGTAGTGTGTGGGGATGCCTAATCTTCATAATCTTTAAATTAATCAGATATTTATTATTCATGTCCGGTTGATGAAATGAAAGGTAATTCTATATAGCAAAGTTTTGAACAGTGATACAGAAGTACATATACATACATTAGCTTCTGCCAGCAGTTTCACCCGCGTCCCGTGGAAACTACTCAGCGCACCCAGATAAAAAGTAGCCTACAGCCTTCCTTCCTCGATAAACGGGCTATCTAACATTGAAAGAATTCAAATCGGACCAGTAGTTCCTGAGTTTGGCGCGTTCAAATAAACAAATAACCTCTTCAACTTTAAAAAATTACTGTAAGTATATTAGATTTAAGAATGTTTACGTTTAATATGTATTTATAGTATGTTCAAGTTTTTATATAAATATGGTATAGTATATATTAATATAGGCCTTGATGCCTGCAATAAATGGAT
Organism: Heliothis virescens; assembly: GCA_002382865.2. Taxonomy (NCBI): domain Eukaryota; kingdom Metazoa; phylum Arthropoda; class Insecta; order Lepidoptera; family Noctuidae; genus Heliothis; species Heliothis virescens. The sequence goes on from NWSH02000150.1 coordinate 6,535,323, forward strand.
AAATAAAAAAAAACCCATGAGGAACAAATTATTAAGAACAAAGTTTCTTTATTTAAAGAATATAATCCTGAACATAATATATACCCATCCAAAGACTAACCGTAACAAATGCATCTTCATCTCACGTATATATATAATCTAGCACGCACCAATGATAGGTCGGTCCCAGCTGACAACGATATAAGGTGAAGCCACGCAACCATTGTACGAGATTGGATCATTCATTCTCACACAATGATATCTTTCATGGCATACATTGTGGGGAAGTACTATTATATTGCAGCATTTTTGTTGGGATGTTGAGGTGTTAATAAAATACCATGATGTCACCAATTCTTGGCATACATTCTTTATTTATAACATCATCACATAATTACTACGATTTGACTCCAATCACAGTAATATATGTATAAACACAAAAATAAATACCATATTATTATACAAACCGGAACGAACCTTATTGGATTTATCATAATCAAGAAAAAAAACCGGTCTAGTGCGAGTCCTATTTTTCAGCTTTTGGAGCAATTATTTCCAAAAATATTAACATAATCAAAAATTGAATTTCGGAAACTCCTATTCCATTTAAAATACCTATCCAACGATATATTACACGTTAGGGTTGGAATGAAAAAAAATCACGCCCCACTTTACGTGAAGGGGAAGCATCCTAAAATAATATTTTTTTCCACTTTTTATTTTTGCACTTTGTCGGCGTTGTTAGTGTACATATTGGTTCCAAATTTCAGCTTTCTACCGATAACAGTCTCTGAGACTATCCGCGGACGGACGGACAGACAGACATGGCGAAACTATAAGGGTTCCTAGTTCACTACGGAACCCTAAAAAAATATTAAAGAATTGATTAAAGTGGATATCATACGCTGATCCAATTTCGATGAAAAAAAACTGTAAGTACATTTAATTATAACTAGTTCATACCGTTGTAACGCAAAAAGATTTCATCATGTTTGGCTTGAAGTTGCAATAATAATAAATAAGCATGAAGATCGATATTGTAAACGGCGTATTTACAAAAAAAAAAAAAAACAAATACTTTAATAGCAACCGCTAGATCCTATCAATCACTGTTGAGCAATAAGTACTTAAGTACTACTACATATTAATAAAGGCGTCCTAGTATATTGTCGGTCACGGCGGCTGTTTTCTAATATAAGGAGATCAGCCAAATGCGCAGGACATGCTATAGTGCACAAGCTTTTGCGCAGACACAGGTGCACTGCCTATTCCCTCAGTCTCATAACCCGATGGGACGGCAATCTGACACGACGGAAGAGAGATTAGGCGCAGGACCGACACTAACGTGCTCTCCGGTGCACGGGTGTAACAATCACCAACTTCCAACCCCAGGCTGCTTTGTGAAAGTTTCTAAAACCCACAAAGATATTTGGGCCCGAACCGGGAATCAAACTCAAGACCTCGTGCACAGCAGTTTTCTACACGACAACTAGACCAACGAGGCACAATCTGGATCCAGACATATCAATCACTGTTGAGTAACAGAACACAGTATATAACATCACGTATTCGAGCAAAAAGTATAGCTACATCAAGCACGTGCGAGTTACCGCGTTATCATGCACAGCAGTACTGATTACTTTCTGTAGTACTGTTTTATTTCGTATTATTTATTATGTTGGGTGATACGCGCTTTGAATATTTGTACGACTTCGTTTTTTAATTTTAGTTCTTATTGATTCTGCGCTCCTGGTACTTACCTATGTTGTGATTGTTCAAGAAGAAATAGCAATTTTAAGAGGCTTCCGGCGACTGGGACCGCAATTAACTTAGACCGCGGTCTGAGTCGCCGGAACCCTAAAAATTTAATATATTTCTTCCGTCAACTGGGATCGCTATACCTATAGGTACTTACCTCAATTTTAAAGCCAAAATTTTCAATTTAGGTTTAAAAAAAAAAGACTTTACGGGTAGATTTCTTTAACCTATCTATCTGTTGATTTACGATTAGGGATTGAAATCTTCTTCTGTACATATGAAATCAAAGACCTGACTTTTACTGACTCATCAACGCAGGGCCCAAACCCGTGAACCTATAAAGCTGAAATTTTGCATCACGCGAGATAAGAAAGGATTTCCCGAAATTCTCTTGGGAACGGGAAAACGGGATTTTAGCGGACAAAACTGCTGGCAGAACCTATTATGACATAATTTTTATGATGCTAATGTCAAAATTCAATCTCTAATCCCAAAGTAACAGATAGATGGTTTATTGAAATCCACCGTAAATGGCTTTATAAGATGTATAGTTATTACAATTTTAAGATAAAGTATACAAGCTTTTTGATACCACTTTAAACCAATTGTAGCTGCTACAGTTAAAAAAATCAAATTCTTTTAAAATGTTATGAAAACATAATATTATAGAAATCTACGTATCCAACCACTGGTAAATACAATTTTCTACATTTTAGATATTAAATAAATAGTACAAACAAACATACAATTCAGCAGCTTTACACTAAAACACGTAAATCATCCTTTCATATTAAAATTAATGTTGCTAACGCCTTGTCATGTATTCGCGCGAAAATATATCAAAACGCGTACACAGCGCAAATAGTTGCTTAATAAACAAAGGGCGGTCTCGTTCTAAATATTCTAAATGTCTACGGCCCAAATTCATCAAATACTTAGTGTCTAAACACACTATGCCGAACGTACGCGACCGAAGTTCCGCGGCTGATTTTATGTTCCAACGTATTCGGCTGATATGACACACTATAAGTGCCGAACCTACGCGGCAGAAATTCAGTTGCGCAATCTTGTGTGTAGGTACATTCAATGTTCGATCGAACCGAACTTCGGTCGCGCACAGAATACGTTGCCGCCGAATTGCCGCTGAACTTACGCCCGACCGAAGTTCGGCTGTACTATATAACGCAACGTAATTTCGGCATAATGTGTCGTCAGTAATTCAAATAGCATTGCAGGCGTATTCATGCCGAACTTCGGTCGCGTATCCTCGGCATAGTGTGTTTACACACTTAAACGTTTGTTTTCTTAAAACAACTGTTAAGATCTCACCGTTTTTTGGTGCAGTTTAGATGCCGTCAGTCGGTACAAATAAGTCAGTCGTTCCTTGAAAACTGACTGCTGTCAACGAACAAAAGATTCGGTAGTACTATAACTATGCATTTTCGCGTAAAATTTTCAAAGTAAATAGTTTTGATAAAAGTGGGCGTTTATGTTGCCGGTGAACTTGGGCCTCAATATCGCAAAATTCTCAGTATTGTATGAATTTATGATTATTATACTGAGGTGCTTGTGGCTAAGTATTTAACAGAAGCAAAGGTCGATCAATTATAAGTTAAGCAATGGTGGTCAATCAGTTCACAGATGGGTGGGTATAAAGGCATGTTAATTGTAGGTCCTGGTTTGACAACTTAGCCAAAAAGTCTAACAAGCAGTCTAAGGGGTATTGTGTTGTCCAGGTCCAACCCGGTTAGGATTGAGGGGGTCAGATATTTGATGCTCTATATAAAATATCAAGCGGTTAGTACCCCAAAAGATAAAGAAAATCTGCCAAAGCTATAAAGAAGAATATTCAAATTAGAATTTGTAATACGTACAAAAGGTGAAGGATTTTTAATAAAAACAAAAGAATGTCTCGATGTCGAGTGACCTAAAAATACCATTTCCAAAAATAAGACAAACCAAATATCACTGGCTTCAAAAAACTCATAATAAAATGTTTCTAAGAAAAGATCGTATTGTATTACAAAATCTTAAAGAAACAACCAATACACACTCGGTTTCCGAGATAAGCGATTTACTACGCCGATAAGAACGCTTCGAATCAGTAATACTTAACATTCACAATAATAAACTAATAAACCAAATCGAGTTTCAATGATTTTCGTATTTCCTCAACAAAATTCTAAAACGACTGAAGTTATTTACCACTTCATCAATACAAATTCAGCTTTATATCAATGATATTACAGTCTATTTCTCAATGCTTTATAATCGACATATGAGAACAGCTGAAGAACGAAACACTGCCATTGAAAATCAGTCTTTATTTCAGATGTAATAGAGTTGATTTTTGATAAAGTTGATGTTGTATGTCAAGTTCACAAAACGATTATTCGTAATACAAGTGGTAGGTTAGATTTACAAGATTTGTTTATGCTTCGTTAATTCAAAGGGATTTCTATGGAAATAGATCCAATGAGAACATTTATCTTTCACTAGCTATTCCTCGCGGTTTCACCCGCTCTTCGTGAGATTTACTTCAACAATTTATGCTGTCTTGGTGTCACCATCATCTTCTTCCTGCCCTGTTACCAATTTTATTTGGGATCAGCGCAATATGTTTTTTGCCACTTCTCCCTGTCACTCGTCATACTGACATTCACTTCTTTACTCATGTTATCTCTCACGCAATCCATCCATCTTTTCTTTGGTCTTCCTCTCCCTCTAACTCCTTCTACATTCATACTTAACATACTTTTTGCTGTCTTGGTATATGGTTAGCAATATCGTTGACTCTCGGTTATTGGTACACTCATGTAAGTTATGCGGTCCTGGTACATGGTGAGCAGTTGCATCGACATTCCGTTATTGGTGTACTCAGGAAATGTATGCTGTCCTGGTACTATTCTTTTTTGACTATTTGACCCGTGTCCTGAGTCTACTTCTTCCCGTACCCAGATAGAACATAATGTTCAGCGCAAAGTGTGTAGCTTTCTAACAGAAAAGTAATTATTCAAAACGGTTATGTAGATCCGGACCCTATTCGATGCCAACAAACAAACAATTAAATCTTTCCTCTTTATATATTAGTTGGTATAGATAATAAGATCAGCTTTGCAAAGGGATTCAGTCAGTCATAAATATATGGAATGGATGTCCATAATAAATCATATAGGTTTTATATGTGGTTTATGGCAATGGGATTTAATGGGCGAATATAGATTTGATGTTTGTAGGATATTGGGTTAGTGGGATAATGTAGTTCAATTTATTGGAAGATATACTGAGACTATTTAAAAAACTCACCAAGTGCGAGTTGGATTCGCACGACACGTTTCGTACCATTTTCTTGGGCCAAAAATCACGTTTGTTTTACGGGGGTCACTTTAAATATTTGGAGCTAGTTTTCAGTATTTGTCATTATAGCTACAATACATAATGTGTGAAAATTTCAACTGTCTAACTACCACATTTCATAAGACGGACAGAGAGACGGACGGCAACTCATAGTAATAGGGTCCCGTTTTAGCATTTGGGTACGAAACCCTAAAAATACATAATGTAATATAATGTTTTATGGATGAACGATCTAGGCTGGTATCTGAAATAACCTTCTGAAAAAGCGCGATAAAGATTTCTGTGGCCAGGTCAGTTTCGGCATTATTTTGACTCAGCAGTAGATAAGAGACTCAAAAAACTAACTAACAGATCATCAGACGTTACATTTGGTCCAGTTTTATTTTATTTAAACGTTTTAGTTGTAACTAGTTTACAGTGTGTAGGTATTGTTGTATATAGTATTGCATATCTTAATTTTAAAATGTAATTGATGGTGACTAATACCCCTGTGGGGGCTGCGGGTTGTTCGCGCGAGTTACCGCGGCCCTGGCACACAAAGGGCTCCATAAGGAACACGGTGGGTTTTAGTCAGTAAAAATGTGAAACTCCCTCACGCTGTCACCCAGAGCGGGAAGGGTCATTCTGATAACTTCACACCGATAAAAAAAATGTGAGAAATACTATAACACTTTCATCCACTCATGATATTCAAACTATTATACAAAGGTATACACCTAAATAATAATAAAAAAAAAATTAAGAGCTCTTCTGCTTATTTCTCCAATAAATCTCGTGTTATAGGAATATCTTTTAGCGAAAATAAAACCTTTTCCAAACGCACACAATATACTAAAATAATTTATTTATCATTGATCATAAAAGTTGTCTTAATATTTTCTAGAAACTCCAGGATATAATTCATAGGAACCCCTGTGGACCTAGCAAAGTTTTAGAACATAAATATACAAACCAAATAAAATTACCTCGAAATAACTTTGTACAGAAACCAGTAACTCATCATCTGCCTAGCCTTTTCCCAACTATGTTGGGGTCGGATTCCAGTCTAACCGGATGCAGCTGAGAATCAGTGTTTTACATGGAGCGACTGCCTGTTTGACCTCCACAACCCAGTTACCTGGGCAACCTGCACCCTTGGTAAGACTGGTTGTCAGACTCTCTGCCTTCTGACTACCCGTAACGACTGCCAAAGATGTTCAAATGACAGCCGGGACCCACCAGTTTATCGTTCCTGTAACTGGTGGTTAAGTAACTGCGGAATTCAATATTCTGCCTATCTGCGGATTTGCTTACTAAAGATACGAATTTAACATTACTCGTATGGGGCTAATGTCAAAATTCTATCTCTAGTAAGCAAATCCAGAGATAGATAGGTTATTGGGAACGGCCGTAAGTCAACCTACCCGAATCTGTCAAATTACTAATTTAACATTAACCTTCCACTATTGTGATAAGGTTGAAAATCTATTGAAGTTAGACAGATTGAGGTAGGTTGATGTGCCGACGTCTGTACCAGATCCTAAGTGCTTTAATGTGACACCGTCCGTTAGTGTAAACAAAGTTTATAAGGCTTCTCACACACTGGCGCATTTCAGTCCCTTATACGGAGGTTTATCATTAAAACTAACTTCTGCCAGCGGTTCCGCCCGCGTAAAACTTAAAGTCCTGTTTTTTTCATTCTCGTGGGAATTTCGGTAAGTCATTTCTTAGAGTATGCGTACGTCTTAACATATACCTGCGTGCAAAATTTCAGCCCGATCTCTCCAGTGGTTTGGGCTGTGCGTTGATAAATCACTATGTCAGTCAGTCATCTTTGAGTTTTAGATATTTAGATCATCTATACTAATATTATAAAGAGGAAATGTTTGTTTGTTTGTTTGTTTGGTTGTAATGAATAGGCTCAAAAACTACTGGACCGATTTAAAAAAATCTTTCATCATTCGAAAGCTACATTATCCACGAGTGACATAGGCTATATTTTATCTGGGTACGGGCAGTAGGTACTTCCCACGGGATGCGAGTGAAACCGCGGGAAAACGGCTAGTTGGATTATATATTTAAATTATAGTGCCACCGTGCCTGACTGCGTTGACAGCTGTCAGATTTCAATTGATGACTGACTTATTTGTACTGATTGACAGCAACTGACAAGTGCACCAAAAGCGGTTAGACTCTAGACATAAATGGAGTCACTACTACAAAAAAGTAAAACAGACGTTTGTCATGTGTCTAAAGCAATGCGTATGGGAATTTTCTTTAAACAAAGTGTGATATATTGGTTCGGATTTTTTATAGAAATATATAAAGAGTCTGACAAAAATATTAAATGGGGAAAAACGTACAAATCAAAGACAAACTTCTTATTTCTTTTGGTTGGTTGGATAAGAACAAACAATATGGTAACCAAAACATCGATCATTTAGATATCTCAGATGAATATTCATAAAAAGTATTAATAACTTCGTTACGACAGTTGCCTAAAAAATAAATAAAATACATAATTAATCAAAAGAAAATCTCCATCCTTTTATAAAATCGTGACAATTTCACGACACAAAAACGTGAGCTCCAATCAAGTGTCGCGTCATTTTAAAACCGTATCAATCGCTAGTATGAAGCAAGCCTAATGAAACACAATATCTGTGTGTGGTTTTAGTCTACACACTGTAGGTCTTACGTAAACACTGTTAACATCCCGCCTGCTTTTTCTTAAGGGTTAAATAGAGGCGAGTCCTACTTTAGTGCACCCACATTCACACACAGAGAGTCAATTAATTTAAAAGTCCCGTGTCTGGGGTGGGCACGGCAGATGCGTTGGTAGAAATTACACCTAAATGTTTTTAAACTTTCGCGACTTGTTCACATATTTTAGACAACAAACGGGTCTTACTGGCGATGAAATTATAAAGGTTTACGGTACCTCTTTTCTCCCGATGTTTCGGCCGATGTTTCATCGCGGATAGTACACGTTTGTTGTCTAAAATACCTTTTAGCCCCCCCTTTTTTTATATCGATGGGAAATCATCAGTATGACCCCTCCCGCTGTGGGTGACAGCGGAAGGGAGTGTCAGACTTTTACTGACTAAAACCCACCGTGTTCCTTCGGGAGCCCTTTGTGTGCCAGGGCCGCGGTAACTCTTTCGAACAACCCGCAGCCCCGACGGGCGCCCGCAGCCCCGACGGGCACCTTTTAGCCCCCTCAAAATATGCAATTTTATACCCCAACTTGGTTCAGCTATTTCAATTTCCTGAGAAATAGAACATTTATAAGATAATTTAGTTAAACGTTGGGAAATCAGGTCCTTAGAGTTAGCCTTGAGAGATAAAATCTCTGAACCAATTTGACATTTTCTTCGTAACAGTGAAAGAAATTTTTAAATCGCATCAGATTCGGAGTCTATAAAAACCGGCCAAGTCCGAGTCGGACTCGTGCATGTAGCAAAAAAAGCCGGCCAAGTGCGAGTTGGACTCGCGCACGAAGGGTTCCGTACCATTACTCTATGGGGACCCCCCTTAATATTTTTTTTCTTTTTTAGTTTTTAGTATTTGTTGTTAAAGCGGCAACGGAAATACATCATCTATGAAAATTTCAGCTTTCTAGCTATCACGGCTTATGAGATAAAGCCCGGAGACAGACAGACAACGTAGTCTTAGTAATAGGGTCCCGTTTTACCCTTTGGGTACGGAACCCTAAAAATCACGTTTGTTGTAAGGGAGTTGCCTAAAATATTTATTTTACTCTAGTTTTCAGTAGGTATTTGTTATTATGACGGCAACATACATCATATGTGATCAGCTGTGTGTCTAGCTAGCCCGGTNCGGCTTATGAGATACAGCCCGGAGACAGACAGACAACGTAGTCTTAGTAATAGGGTCCCGTTTTACCCTTTGGGTACGGAACCCTAAAAATCACGTTTGTTGTAAGGGAGTTGCCTAAAATATTTATTTTACTCTAGTTTTCAGTAGGTATTTGTTATTATGACGGCAACATACATCATATGTGATCAGCTGTGTGTCTAGCTAGCCCGGTTCATGAGATACAGCGTGTTGACAGATGAACAGACAGACGGACGGCGAAGTTTTAGTAGATAGGGTCGCATTTGTGCCGGGGCTGCGGGTTGTTCGCGCAAGTTAACGTAGCCCTGGCACACACTGGGCTCCCGAAGGAACACGGTGGGTTTTAGTCAGTAAAAGTCTGACACTCCCTCACGCTGTCACCCATACCGGGACGTCATCTGATGATTTCCCATCGACAAATAAAAACCGGCCAAGTGCGAGTTGGACTCGCGCACGAAGGGTTCCGTACCATTATCTATGAAAAAAGTACAATAGGAATGGTCAAGTGTGAGTTACTTAAGTTGTACATTATTTCTAATAGATGGCGCTACTAGTATACAATTTTACAATTAATATAAATCAACAGCCTTAATGATTTATTTTTTAAAATTTTTAGTACTTGTTGTTGTAGCGGCAACGGATATACATTATTTGTGAAAATTTCAGCATTCTAGCTATCACGGTTAATGAGATACAGCCTGGAGACAGACAGACAGACAACGAAGTCTTAGTAATAGGTTTCCGTTTTACCCTTTGGGTACGGAACCCTAAAAAAAGAGTCCCAATTCACTGTTTTGGAACAGAACCTCAAACATGGCGATCCAAATTACCAGTACTCGTTAATCCTCCAAGTTTTATGGTTGAGCATTCTTTAAACGTCTTTTTATCATAATTTTAATTCTCTCAAATAAATCTCTTCAGAAACCGTCTACTGCATTCGAATGTATTTCTTAGTACTATGAATACGTTATTGCACTTTCTTTCACAACTTTAAGAGGAAAGCTATTTGTTATTTCGTACTGCCATTTGCAAGTACTTAGTATGGTGAATGAAAAATGTTTATGACTAACTCTAAATAGTTATTTCTCACAGATTTACCGGCGTCCCAATAGAACTTATCATATACACGGGTAAAATATAGAATATGCCACCCAGCAGGGATTTTTTTTTCAAATTAGGTAAATAGTTTCAGGTGGTTTCATAGACAAAGTTCAGTAGTTTTAGAATATAAGCAAATATAATACAATACTCTTCATAATATTAGTTAAATACACCAATCTGTGTACATTTTTAATTGTGTAGACAACATAATAAAAAGTATTTAATGTTATAGTCCAAATTCATACTTTTTGCTTTACATAATGTTATATGAATCACATAAATACCTAATTCGTTTTTGCATGAAGATAAAAAAAACATATAATCAAAATTTTAAAAATTAAATCAAGTACAATCAATTATTGAATATCTAGATGTTCCAAGAATTAAAGGACCAAAAATGATCTCCCAAAAGCTCAAAAGGACCACTTTAATTAACAAAATACACTACTCACAAAAATTTAAGGATATTTTTTCATGGACGATTTTCTTATGGGATTTT
>NWSH02000150.1:6553862-6566688 GCA_002382865.2 Heliothis virescens
AATATGTCATTCTTTGACCTTTTTTCAAACAAAGATATTACTCCAAAAAAAGTGGTACTGCCAATATCTATCCATGGTTCCTTATTGGAAATTTTGTGTAGATTTCAAAACTCACTGCTTAGATTTTCTATTCAATCATTATTTACAGAGTTATTGATAAACAAAGTGAACGCGATCGTTTTTGCTTTGATTGACAATCATTCCTTGGAAAATCATCGTACAAACTAACCGGTTACATCAAATGAAAGCGCATAAAATTTTCAAAAAAAGCTTTGGAGTGAGATAAAGAAAAAAAAAAAATTTATGAACTTGTAGCTTTTCAAAATTTGCTAAAAAATTCTGTAATTTTTTTCTTTCCCTGATTTCTTTAGTGCTATTCCAAAACTAGTGATTTAAAAAAAGAATCATCGATAGATTTGAAAACTAGAATCTTGAATCTATAATTTCCTGGATTTCTTTTTGCTGTACGATCATTTTCCTTGGAGATACAGCTTCTTAAAAATCCCATAAGAAAATCGTCCATGAAAAAATATCCTTAAATTTTTGTGAGTAGTGTAGTTAGAAAATAACTTAAGCTCTAAATGATTCTAGTTGTTAACTTATACAAAGGAGTTAGACTAAGCGTTCCCGCACACTACTGACTAAATAGTCGGCTGACAGTTGGTCCGATGTTGGGCAATTTTTTTTTTAATGAAAATCGTTTTCTTTTTAGTTTACACTAGAATATAAAGAGGTAAGATTTGTGTTTTGTTTGTTTGTAAAGAATAGGCTCTGGATCTACAGAACTCATTCGAATAATTACCTATTTCACTGTTGGGAAGCTACAATGTCCCCGAGTAACTTAAGGCATATTTTATCCGGGTACGAGCAGTATTTCCCATGGGAACGCGAGTGAAACCGCGGGAAAACGGCTAATTAGTCTTTTAATGTAAAATACCTCATCATTGTAATGTGCATAATACCATTTATCTTCATACTGACTTATGAGCCCGAACGAACTATCGGCCGACTAAAAGTCTGCAGTGTGGGGTATTCAAAGTTTGTCGAGCTTGCGATGTCGACCACATAAGTGCACATATTAGCTTAGACTATCATTTTATCTTCAAAAGCCAGTGCAGTCTCGTTTAGTTTGATGATAATCTTATGGTTTGTTTAATTATACCCATATTTGTAGTATGAAGTAAATTATTACTATACTAACTTCTAGCTGAGGTTTCACTCTCGTCTTATAGATGTAACTTCTCACACCCGCGTAAGAAGTATGGCTGTCCGTCTGTCCTTTTGTCAGTCTGTCATCAGGATGTGTTTCAAGAACCGTGATAGCTAAACTGTTGAAATTTTCACAGATGAATAAAATCCATATTTCAGCGGGCCCCCAAACAATAAATGTTATTTTTTAAGATAATGGTACGGAATCTTTTGTTTGCGAATCCGACTCGCACTTGGTTGGTTTTTTAACGCCAGTAAGGCTCCATAGAAAATCTACGAACACGAAAAATGTGTAATATGTAAACGCCCTAAGGCCTGAATTAATTTTGCGTCTTTGTTTTTCTGAAATGGAAAATGCACCACTAGAGCGTAGCAAAAGTAGATTTAAATACACCAAAGATTGTAATTACTGAAACCACTGAGCAGATTAGAGAAAAATCTTTTACTGGCAAAAAGCAAGCGTTTCATTTTGAAACTCAATTCTATGTAAAAAATATGATTTGAAATCAGTGCTGGTACGCTATGAACTGAAAATAGTATTAGATTATTTTTATGCTAGCGATTCCACCCGGCTTTTCTCGAGTATCACAGTAAATAAATGTAACAGTTTAGATGTTCGTAATTCTTCAAAAACTACTGCATGTATTTTGAAGGCACTTTATAAATATACTAGTTTCTGCCAGTGCTTTCACCCGCGTCCCGTAGAAACTACTCGGCGCACCCGGATAAAAAGTAGCCTGTAGCCTTCTTCGATAAATGGGCTATCTAACACTGAAAGATTTTTTCAAATCGGACCAGTAATAACAGAGATTAGCGCGTTCAAACAAACAAACTCTTCAGCTTTATAATATTAGTATAGAAGTATAGATAGCTTAATTATGTAACCATAATTAAGGCCACCTTTTATCTAGGCATGGGTAGTAGTTTCCTAGGAATGCAGCTACATAAATTATAAACAAATCTTTCTCATGAATCACTTTATCTATTAGCAAATAGCTACAAAAAATCTGTTCAGTAGTTTTTGCTATTATAACAAACATTCAAACAGAGGGAGACATAACTATTTTAGGAACAAACTGATGATTTTAAATTAAACTTGAGGATCAAAGAAAAGCTCTTGAAAACCTTAAAGTAAAGAAAGCATTGGTGTTGAATAAACAAATCTACGTAGAAATACACTAAAGGCCATTGTTACGAATGTCAATAGCTCTTCAGATCCTGGTTGAGAAGTGTCCAAAATAATTGCTGTACAAGCTTTGTTTAGATTTGTTGCTGTCTGTAAAGCCACCACCAGGTCAACTTACCAGAATCTGTCAAATTTTACCAATCGAACATTAACCTTCCACTATTGTGATAAGGTTGAAAGTCTACTGAAGTTTGTCCGATTGAGATAGATCCTGGCGTGTGTACCATTATCGTGTCGCGACTTTTTGAGAAGGAAAATTATTTTTGAAATGTGGATAATAATATGGAAGGATCATTATTAATAATTAATTGCGTTTGTTAAATTGTCTAAAATATTTTGTTCGTGGCTAAAAGCTTGCGTAAAAATTTTTGTTTTCTTATGTAATCCAATAAGTATTATTGTTTGTTATATTTTGAATATCATCACTTAGTATAACGGTGCGTCCTATGTGAGCGATGGATGCGAATGCAAAGCGGCGCTTGATCCGAAAACAATTAACAGTCGATTCATTTTGACGTGGCCTCCGAGTCGTGGTGAAATACGGGGCTAACGGCACTTAGATTTTTTAGGTCATTCGATCTATATTTTTTACGATAAAATGAAATTAGCCTGCAATTCAAATCAAATCAAATCATTTATTTCTGTTAATAGGTTTCATAGAACACTTTAACATGTCAATAATTTTGAACTAGATGAGGCCGGTATTTCCTATCTGACTACCTTGAGAAGAAACACCGAAACAAACTCAATTGAAATCAATAACCTCTTTACACTTTCTTCTCCTTCCTCTAGTCTCCCAGTTTTAAATGAAGTCAGCGCAAATATTTTACATTTCCAATCCCACTGTTGCTCGCTTCACTATTTACTCCTTTCATATCCATTTCATTTTTCAAACAATCAAAGTATCCATCTGTTCTTCACTCATACCCTTTCTCTCCATCCATCCAAAAATCTTTTATCGTATTACGTTCAGGGAAAAAACCTCTTAACTTTATTCATTTACCAAAAATCCTACATACAAATATAAAACCGACTTATAAGCCCTATACACACTGATGAATCCCCCACATTGCGATCGTTCAAAATTCAATTCCATTATTGTGGTGGCTCCACAATCAGGACTTAGAAGCCTCGTTGATTTAGTTTGTTTGAACGGGACGGCCTACAGCATATTTGAAAAGGCTCATACTAATATTATAATAAGGTCTGTGATATGATATAACAAGTATGCTGAAATAAAAACAAATATTTCAGATGATGATAAAGTTGGAAGCATTTTTGGGAAGAAGAAGAAGGGAAGAAGAAAGAAGAAGAGTCAATTTTGGGCTGAGAATTTAACTTGATGTGACGGCAGATAGGAAAGTATGGAAGAATAAAATATGCCGCGCCGACCCCAAATAAAATTGGGATAAGGGCAGGATTGTGATGATGTAAAGTTAATGAAACTATTGAGAAAACATGTTATTTTACCATTTTAACATACCCGCATAACAATAAACGTCATTATATGAAAATAGCTCGGATTATTCTATTTAGATGACATAAGCTGAAGAATCTATGAATAGCCTAAAGAACTTAGTATAAAAATCAATACAAGTGAGGACTTAGTTTTTTTTTACAATCTGAAAATTCTAGATAACCAACGAAGGACCCAGAAAGTACTACATGAATATTTTTCTCTACAGTAAGTTTGTGTGCGATCACTATCCCAAATGATACTAAGTGACGACACTGCCGACGGAGCTCAATTTCCTAAAAGATACCTTTTACCTAAATAAAGGTTATCTGCAAAATACCCTAGCCATAGTACCGCTTACTTAACTTACATAAGAAGTCTATTTTCTATATATTTATTCGTTGGTCTAGTTGTCGCATAGCCGACTGCTGAGCACGAGGTGTCGGGTTCGATTCCCGGGACGGGCCGAAATTGCTTTGTGGGTTTTAGAAACTTTCACAAAGCAGCCCGGAGTTGGAAGTTGGTGATTGATACACCCGTGCATCGGTGAGCACGTTAATGTCGGTCCTGCGCCTGATCTCTCACCGGTCGTGTCGGATTGCCGTCCCATCGGGTTATGAGAGTGAGGGAATAGGGAGTGCACCTGTGTCTGCGCAAATGATTGTGCACTATAATATGCCCTGCGCAGCTGGCTGATCTCCTTACATGAGAACAGCCGCCGTGGCCGATAATCGGCTAGGACGCCATCATCATCATGGAATGAAAAAAAAGAGCTCGTGGCTAAGTCAAAACAAAAAAAGATCGATCGATCGTAAGGTTAAGCAACACTGAAAGTCTGACAAGCCGTCTTACCGAGGGGTATAAAAATACCTTCACATATCATTATCTGCCTAGCTTTTTCGCAACTATGTTGGGGTCGGCTTCCAGTCTAACTGGATGCATCTGAGAACCAGTGTTTTACATGGAGCGACTGCCTGTCTGACCTCCACAACCCAGTTACCCAGGCAACAACCGAGTTATCTGATCAATAACCCAGTTACTGGGGCTAATGCCAGCCAAATATAGCAATAATAAAATAAAATGATAGTCATACATTAGTCATGTTTGTAGCATGATTGAATTAAATTGGGGTGATTACAGCCCGCGGTACTAGCCTAGCTAATAATTAACCTTTAGCTGTGCCTGTCTAAATTCCTGAATGTTAGGAGTAGGTAATGTATCTCTGAACGCCCAAATATGCACTAAAATGTGGTGACATATGCACTANCCCACTAGTTTATTTTGCTCTCTGAAACACATAAGAACTCGTTATACAAGATGGTCACCCATCCACGGACCACCGCGCCAAGTGTTGCTTAAGCTTTCCGCACGGCTTTAACTTAGCCACGAGCTCTTCCTTTTAATATTAATGTTATATTATAAGATGCGGGTATAGAAAAAATGCCTATTAACAAGACTCATGTAGACCTAATAATCTGGTCCTTTCATGAAACATGGCTTAATTTTCAGACTGAAGTCTATTCGCCTTATGAATCCATATGATATCATCCGAGATTAAATATACAAAAGAACCTTCTACAATAATCAACTACATTTTTGGTCCTTACCGCATCAAAGGACCAAAAATGTGAGGTTTCATGCAATTCTCGTTATTGAAGATGTCGGAGGTATTTGGTCCCAAATTATTTTATTAAAGACTAGCCGTTTTCCCGCGGTTTCACTCGCGTTCCGTGGAAGTAACTGCCCGTACCCGGAAAAAATATAGCCTATGCCACTCGTGTATAATGTAGCTTTCGAATGATGACAGAATTTTTAAAATCGGTTCATTACTTCCAGAGATTACCCCTACAAACAAACAAACTTACAAACCTTTATAACATTTTTTTTCAACTTTACAAATTTTACCTCTTTATAACATTAGTACGAGTATAATATATAAGGTAGTAGTAAGTATATAAGTAGATATTATAAGGGTTAATGAAAATTTATATTAATATATTTGAAAATTATGGAGGAGCTCGTTGTTAAGTCAAAACCGCGCAGATCATAAGGTTAATCAACGCTTGGCGTGGTTAATCCGTGGATGGGTGACTATCTTGTCATTAAGATGCCTTCCGTGTTTCCGGCTGTCATTTCAACATCTTTGGCAGTCTGTACAGATAGTCGGAAGTCACGAAGTCTGACAACCAGTCTTAGCAAGGGGTATCGGGTTGCTCGGGTTTCTGGATTGTGGAGGTCAGATAGGCAGTCGCTCCATGTAAAACACTGGTTCGCAGCATAGTTGGGGAAAGGCTAGGCTAGGTTGATTCGATAATTTTGAAAGTACCTATCACGCAAAAGGTCGTATGTAAGTCATATTTTATATAATGCCAAGAATTGAAAATGATAAAATCTGTCAAAACAATAAACATACATATAGGACTAAAAACAGTATTGTGTCATATTATAAGAGAGAGACAATTTGATAACAGAATAGAAATGTCTTTTAAGTATAGCTTTAAGTGTTTTCTGTCTGCCAGACAACTTAGTGAACAATACATATAAGTAAAAATGTATATGGAGAAGAATAATACGAGGTAAATACAAGTAAATGTGTCAAGTCATAAAAGTAATACACACACACACACCACCACAGTAATACTGGCAAAAAAATCTTTACGTATAAAAATCACCCCCAATTTTTTTTGTCATTGGAATCACGCCTATAGAACAATTCTGATCATTCTTTTTTTATCATCAAAAATGTATCGTAAACCTTTACAATTTCATCGCGATTAAGACCCGTTGGTTATCTAAAACATTCTTTTTTTGTTGTATTTGGTGCAGTCAGGAGAAGGATCATAAATATGTTACACAAAGATGAAAATGTTGCAGAAAATAAAAAAAATACGACATTGCGGGTGAAACCGCGGGGAACGCCCAGTCGATACTAATAATAATAAAAAGGATTTTTTTCTCCGAAAGACTTCAAAATTACTGAACCGATTTGAAAAATTCTTTCACTGTTGGAGAGTTGGACTATTCCCGAGTAACACGCTATATTTTGTCCCAGTACGGGCATTATAACCCGTGCGATGCGGATGAAACCTTGGAAAAACAGCTATTTTATATAAAAAAACAATAAATATATGAGTGACTGCTATAGACCAATAAAATCGTGTGAAATACGAAGTTCTCAAAGTGAAAACCACAGTTCGAACCCTAGTCTATCAGACTTCCAATACAAAAGGAACGAGAATCGAGCAATCATAAACGTTCTCCGATGAAACACTGGTCCTTTTATACGAAAATAGATTTTAATACAAGTAGCAATTGAGTGCAATTCACTTTGGCGTGGCCTCGATTGCCGTCTTCCGTCCATTGCAGATTGGTGTAGTTTAATAAAAGCTTGGATTCGCGTATGAATGGTCTTGTAAAGATGTTTTTTTTTTGTTACATTTTACATGTTTTCTCATATATTCGGACGCCATCACGTCACCCAAAGGATTTGCTGAAAATCAGCGCTGTGACACCAATTCCTTGTGGTTGAGGTCGCAGCATATGCTGAGCATGTCCTTTTTTTGCGCACGCACCACATGACGCACATAAAATAGTATAATTTTAAGTTTAAGGTATAATTTTTCATTTCTCAATTATTGTAATAATACAATAATTTCAGCTATGGTCCACAGGTAATAAATTGTATCTGTCAAGTGAGCGACACTGTGGACCATAGACTATATATTTTTAGTGTTTAGTTCTGTTAGTTTTAAGTTTAGTATTAATTTTTCATCACGTTTTTTTTTTATTTGCTTTTTTTTTGTGTTTATTACGTGTGTGTGCGATTGCGCAAAAATAAATTATTTTTCTTTCTTTCTTTTCTTTCTTTCTTTCTATATTACAATAATTTAAAATTTAATTTCGAACATTGGTCACTCGTTCATTAATTTTTTTGGGTATTATAAATTCATGTAGACTGACAACTACTTTAATCAAAGGATATCTGGTTGCCCAGGCAGGTAGTGTTTGCTCGAGAGGATCAAACTTCCATACACACATTTCACGTTTATAATCTATACTAATATTATAAAGAGGAAAACTTTGTTTGTTTATTTGTTGGTTTGGTTGTAATGAATAGGCTCAAAAATTACTGGACCGATTTTAAAAATGCTTTCACCATCCGAAAGCTGCATTATCCATGAGTGACATAGGCTATATTTTATCCGGGTACGGGCAGTAATTCCCACGGGATGCGAGTGAAACCGCGGGAAAACGGCTAGTACTTTTAAAATGAAGGGGGAATTCTTCCTGTACTCGGTTAAAAAGTCGCTTCTGTGTTACTAGCAAGTTTCATCGAAATCCATTTGGCCATTTGTGGGTAAAGAAGTGACAAACATAATTACATACATACTCAAAATTTAGCTTTTATAATATTAGTGTGATGTGAAGTGTGATAGTGTAATGTGATGTGATAGTGTGATGTTACGTGAAGTGTGATAGTGTAATGTGATATGATGTGATAAAATACTAGGATAGCAGGATGCGCTATCGACTTACGGCCGTTCCCAATAACCTATCTAACTCTGGATTTGCTTACCAGAGATAGGAATTTGACATTACTTGTATGGGGCTAATGTCAAAATTTTATCGCTAGTAAGCAAATCCAGAGATAGACAGAATATTGATTTTTGCAGTTATAAACAAATCAATAGCTATAGTATGAAATGAAATAAAAACAAAAGATAGCACTATCAAACTGAACTGTGGAGAGATTTTCACAGTATCCAATTTTCATCGTAAAACGAGAGCACTGTTTCAAAGCTTCGGAGAGTTTTATTCAAAAGGTGAACGTTCATACTTAGTATTGTACAGTTAAGATCTGGTATTACCGGATTGAAAAATGGTCCTTAGAGGCAAAATTCTTTAGAAATATCGACTGTAAATGTATTTATCATTATGAATTAAATATATACTTATTTATTTGTGTTCAATAAGGAGTAGAATATTAAAAAAATAATGGTCAGTTTTTGTATCGTCTAGATGTTTTATTTTTTAAGTCATCTTTTGCTAAGTATTTCAGGTATTTACTTCCCGTATCCGGATAAAAGTAGCCCATGTCCTTTTTGAGCATCTACGTTATCTATGTATTTCAGTAGTTTTAGCGTGAAAGCACGACAAACAGACAGATAAAGTTACTATTAGTAATTCCATTTAAAATCTACTACCTCTTTATAAAGAAATCTTTCGTATACACTAAAAGGTACGAATGTGGTAGTATTAAGTTAATTAGAATGCTTTTCGTCGACGTTGGGTAAATTCAACTAATTTAATTTAGTGTACACATGTAGAGTATGTGGTTGAAAAACCGTACTACAGTTTCTGCTAATTAAATAGTTGGACTTCATACAAATAGGTACAAAATTAGGTCACTGAATTTCTTAGTTTGATTATTTTGAAAAGTTATTAGCACTAGGTGTAGTGTCCGGTATATGTTTTAAAATTCGTATCTATGATATACTAGCATCCACCAGCGGTTTCGCCCGCATCTTATGAATGACTCCGCGCATCCGGATAAAAAGTAGCCTACAATTAGAGCGTTCTTGTAAACAAATAAATTCTGCTGCCATCCCCTGTTTAATCTCAAAAGGGGTTCGATTCCTTAAGCGCCTATACCTACTCCTAGAACAAATATTTAAAGAACCTCATTAACAATATATGACTTTAGTAAAACTACTATTACTTGAAGACTGCACACAATTTGAACCCCTGTACTCGGTTTTACCCCATTGGGGTGGAGTTTCTTGAGATCTGACATCTGCCATATATCTTATAGGTATTACAATTTCTGAGAATTTGCTGATTAATCAAGTGATTGATATTACGTTTCAATGTGCCAACATCGCATTTTCAACAACAAAGAAAAGCTCATAAAACCTTCAACAGTACGTATATCGTATAGTGCAGCTATCGAAGAGATAAAGTTGCTCAATAAACGTCCATTAGAAGTCTATCGACGTCGACTGTGGAGCCATACTTATCGTGTTGACGAGCGATGTTTGCATTTTACATGAGGAACAAGTTGTAAGGGGATAGCGTGTTAAAATAAATAAAATAAGTAATATTAAGATAAAATAAATAAACGAAATCGAACATGAATGTATAAAGACCAGTGAGTGCCAATTTCACAGTTTCCAGATAAAGTTCTAGGTAGCTATCTGAAAGAAAATGCCCTAAAATGTTTTTAGTTTTGACTACTTTCCGTGGCATTATCTGTCAAATTGCTAACTGGAACTTTATCTAGAACCTGTGAAACGGGTCCTAAATAATAAGAAGTTTTATATTATGTTGCTCTCAAAAATTTAAAATTTCAACTATCACTGCTGAAGTGCTCATGAGATACATATGGACAGACGGACAGACAGATGAACAGCAAACTCTAAAAACCTAAAAACAAGATTATTAATTTATAAAATGAAAACGTTAAATAAATACTGTTTCATCTTATACCAACACTTATCAAAAACACTTAGCTACAAAACTCAGATTCAATTACGTTTCAAACTTGGCAATATTCCAACTAGCCTACGAGTGAACTCGACAACTTTCTAACTATCCAACTATCTAACTATCCGACTATCCAAGCTATCACGTGCATCTCCGCCTCAGCTTATCGCTTGCGAACTTTTGTCAGGGGAGATGAAATAAGTTCGCCGTCATATTATCTTGATAGTGGATAGATGATGTTTGTTTAAACAAATGATATAGAATGCTCCAGTTTGTGACAGTTTTCTTGTCAAGCTGTTCCGTGGAAGAATTGACACGTATATTAAAAGGCGGCCTCTTATCTAGACTTAACGGTGTACAATCTATACTAATATTATAAAGCTGAAGAGTTTGTTTGTTTGAACGCGCCCATCTCAGGAACTACTGGTCCGATTTGAAAAATTCTTTTAATGTTAGATAGCCCATTTATCGAGGAAGGCTACGTGCTACTTTTTATCCGGGTACGCGGAGTAGTTCTCACGGGACGCGGGTGTAACTGAAGCTAGTGTTATAATAAAAGTATTTTGCAGGGGTGGATGAAACTGGGGGCGGATACTATTACGTAAACACTGAAGTATAAAATAAGGGTTGAATTATGCTAGACCTTGGTGGGCACGAGCCGTGCCCCGGGCGAGACACGGACGCCGCACGGCGTAGCATAAACAGCACCATATAATAATATGTTCGTGGAGTTTTAAATCCGAGCCTCGTCCGTGCCTCGCCCGGGGCACGGCTCGTGCCCGCCACGGTCTAGCATAGTCCATCCCTAAAGATGACCTCACTAGCCAAATAGCCAATCAATAATAATCTATAGGTACTAATACTTTAAAGAAGTAAAATTGTTTGTAAGTTTGTATGTAGGGGCTAGTCTACGGAAGTTCTGAACCGATTTCAAAGATTATTTTATCATTTGTAAGCTACATTATCCACTAAGTAGTGACATAGGGCCTATGTCATAGGCTATATTTTTTATTTTTATTTTTTTATTATTTTGGAAAAATATAGGGTTCCGTTAGATGTTTGAGGTAAGCATCTACGTAGTTTTTTGCAGTAACTTGCATCGAAGTTACGTAGTATCGCAGTGAAAATCTTTCGCGGTAACGTGCATCGAAGTCAAGTACTATCGCAGTGAAAATCTTTCGCGGTAACGTACATCGCAATTTTGTTGCATCGTATTGGGTGGTATTAGCATTCATCGATGTTTTGTGCGTCGAAGTTACGTATTCTACTCACTCAAAGTTGGATTTAAAACAAACAAAGTTTGAAAGTTAGACTACCAACTTCATTAAAGCGATTTCCTAATGAAGTGAGTGTTCAGTTGATGCAACAAACTTTGAGCTTTAGCTAGCAATTGCCTTTATTTCAGAACCAATACTAATTGGAAATACAAAATGAACTGTTCTTTAGTTAATTCATCTCTGCCTAGCCTTTTCCCAATTATTTTGGGGTCGGCTTCCAGTCTAACCGGATGCAGCTAACCTCCACAGCCCAGTTAACCGGGCAACCTGGCACCCCTTGGTAAGACTGGTTGTCGGACTTTCTGGCTTCTGATACCGTAAACGACTGCCAAAGATGCTCAAATGGCAGCCGGGACCCACCAGTTTATCGTGCTTTCCGAAACACGGAAGAACTCGTTATGACAAGATTATTTGTTCAAAACTATCTTGCTTGTCCGAGTTGTTTTGTAGAAGTGTTTTCTTATATCTCTGTACAATTAAATTGTCGTTCGTAATTGCTTTTGAAATAACAATAGAAGAACCCTTTGTTGAATACAGATGCTGTATTTATTGAAAACTAACAGTCTCCCGCGGTTTTACTCGCTTGCAAGGAGAACTATTATGAGTACCTAGATACAATGATATTGCTTTTGAAAATGTTTGTTTATTTCTCAATTTATGAAATGTTTGTTCGCCATTTTTTTTATTTAGACTTTCAAAGCGTGTTTAAAGAGAACGATTACAAAAGATAATTATAATCTATACTAATATTATAAAGCTGAAGAGTTTGTTTGTTTGGTTGAACGCGCTAATCTCAGAAACTACTGGTCCAATTTGAAGAATTCTTTCAGTGTTAGCTAGCCCATTTATCGAGGAAGGCTATAGGCTGCTTTTTATCTGAGTACGCCTATTAGTTCCCACTGGAGTTTCCCACTATTAGACTTTGACTTTGACTTTGACTTTGACTTTGACTGGACGTGGGTGAAACCGCTGGCAGAAGCTGGTATACAATAACAAGATAATTGTTGTGTATAGCAGTATTTTTTTTTAATAATAACCAAATTAACACATAGAAAGTGGTGAAGGGCGTGCGTTTTGGGGGCTGTCTTATGTAAAATTGACCTTCAAAAAGTGCTGATTTTCAGCCTACTTTGAATAAACGACTTTTTATCTTTTTATCTTTAACACTGTTTGTAAAACACAGCTAAAAACATATTCACACAGTGTTTTTTTTTT
>NWSH02000150.1:6587450-6599428 GCA_002382865.2 Heliothis virescens
GTAATAGATATTTGTGGTGTATGACGGTGCCCCTTGTATGAATCTACCCCACTTCCCCCTATGTAATAAGAAGATTACAACTTTTGCATCTTCACTTTTCACAAATCTTCATAGAATTATAAATGTGGAGTTTTTGTATGTAGGTTTGTGGTCTTTCACGTAAAAATTACAGGGCTGACTTGAAATGAAACTTGACAATATTATTGCTTATCAGAACTAGCTTCTGCCAGTTGTTTTACCCGCATCTTGTGGGAACTACTCGGCGCACCCAGATAAAAAGTAGCCGATAGCCTTTCTCGATAAATGGGCTATATAACACTGAAAGAATTTTTTAAATCGGACGGGTAGTTCCTGAGATTAGCACGTTCAAACAAACAAACCCTTCAGCTTTATAATATAAGTATAAATATCATATAGGCTAAAGGAATGCGGGTGAAACCGTCGGCAAAAGCTAGTATTATTACCAAATATTATACGAAAAGGCAGTTAAGTTACTTTCAAATGTATGCATTTAAAAGTAACTTGACAGTCTCTTCGTCTGTCTGTCTATCGACGTATAATTGCGTGTCGCTTCACGGCAAAGCTATTCCTTTGACATCGACCGATTTGCATTTCTATCTAAATCGGCTCGATTGGTTTATTTGAAAGCGCAACAGGCGGACATAAGGTATCATAATATGTATGTATTTTCAACTATAGTAACATGAATTATATCAAAATTATGGAGGAGGTCATGGCTAAGTACTAGCTCAAGTTAAAGTCACAATCATTTATTGAAAGTAGACTAATTAGATTAGCACATTTTCACGTCAAAATTTACAAAGGATAGCACCCCTAAAAGCGCCCCCCTTTCACCACTTCCTAGTGTTATGGTTGGAAAGAAGAAGCGATGATGAACAAACTTCCCAACAACACACCTGCCAGTTAAGGACCGATGGATCATAAGGTAAAGTAACACTAGATGCATTTGGTTCGTGGATGTGTGACCATCTTATCATGACGCGTGTTTCGGATGACACGTTAAATTAATGGGCCCCAGCTGTCATTCGAATATCTTTGGCAGTCATTACGGGTAAAAGCTAGAAAATCTGACAACCAGTTTTACCAAAGGGTTGCTCAGATCAATCAGGTAATTGGCTTGGCAGGCTGGGGGCAGATATTCAATAGCTTCATGTAAAACACTGGTACTCAGCTGCATCTGTAAAGACTGAAAGCCGATCCGAACATAGTTGGGGAAAGGCTAGGCAAACGAGTGGACGGGGCGGTGCGGGTTGTGAGGATAGGCCATTTGCGCGTATTTAAGCTTGAATATGTTATATAGTAGTGGCAAAATTGACAGATATTAAAGAATTACGTAGACTAGGNATCCGAACATAGTTGGGGAAAGGCTAGGCAAACGAGTGGACGGGGCGGTGCGGGTTGTGAGGATAGGCCATTTGCGCGTATTTAAGCTTGAATATGTTATATAGTAGTGGCAAAATTGACAGATATTAAAGAATTACGTAGACTAGGATACGAATCTGTCAAATTTTACCAATCAAACATTAACCTACCTCCATTGCGATAAGGTTGAAAATCGATTGCAGAGATTTGACAGATTGTGGTAACCTGATGTGCTGTCGTCAGTACAAACGACAGCACATCAAGTTATCACAATCTGTCAAACTTCTTCAATAGATTTTCAACCTTATCACAATAGCTGAAGGTAGATGTTCGATTGGTGTTATTTATTTTCAAAACTTTAACTAAAATTTGCTCAAACACGGCAATTTACTTAAACACTTAACTAATGTTAATAAACATTTGACACTGTTTACAAAAACATGTCATAAGTGCTGACTTCTGAATGTTTTACTTCTTTATTTACGAAACAAACATAATATTTAATAACTGTTTACTAAAACACTTCAAATAAAACAAACTCGAAAAAAACGATTGGAAAATTTTGCCTCAAACTTTAAACTAATAGTATAAAGCTAAAGAGTTTACTTGTTTATTCTCTTAATCTCCGAAACCACTGAGTCAATTTGGACAGTTCTTTCAGTGACAGCCCATGTACTAAGAAATGAACCCCATAGCCGAGGAACTACGACGGATAAAAAGTGGAAGCTTATAAATACAGCTTTCCTTGATAAATAAATGGGTAACATAAATTGTTTGTTTACACCATCATGGCTCCAAAATCAAAAAGCATTTATTCCAAGTAGGCTGAAAACAGCACTTTTCGAAGGTCAAAATTACATCAGACAGCCCAAAAACAACCGCCCTTCACCACTTCCTACCTATGTGTTTTTGCTGGGAAGAAGAAGTGGCGCAACAAACTCCCCAGCAACACATGTCTGTCTATCCAAAACTATCCAAAACTACTTATTTGCCTGTTGAACAGCTACACTATCCCCAAGCAACATAGGCTATATTTTATCCAAATACGGGAATAATTCACCCGGTACGCAGGCGAAAAACCGCGAAAAATCAGCAAATATTTAAAACCATTATTGACCAAAACCTCACCTGTGAACGACATAAATTAATTTAGAAGTTAATGTTCGATTCCAGGTCAGGCAAGTACCAATGCAACTTTTCTAAGTTTGTATGTACTTTCTAAGTATAAATATCTTAGACACCAATAGCTGATAAAAGATGAAGGAAAACATCTTGAGGAAACCTGGACTATTAAGTCTGAAATCACCAACCTGCATTGAGCAAGCGTGGTGATTAATGCTGAATCCTTCTCTGTCTGAGAGGAGGCCTGTGCTCAGCAGTGGGACGATAAAAAGGCTATTAAAAAAAATGATTTCTACAAATAATAAAAGCTATACCTATTTGCCATTGGTAGTTGAACAAACTGTGTGTAGTGTATAGCAAATATTTGTTTAGGCCGATTGATTTATTATGATTAATAAAACGTTTGTTTTGCTGTTTTTCGGCTTTGTGTTATTGAACTTCAATATTTCTTTACATAAAATAGGTTTGAATATTCAGTGTCATTGGTTGATATCGATACCAATATTAATTGCATGACACAACTTTTTTGCCAGACAGTGTATTTCATTTCGTTAAGTTTCAGTTAGAAATATTAATAACTAGTTTTATTGTAATAAAACTGTATGCTTTTAAAATCTATGTACTTTCGTTATTAAAGTTTTTTTAGGGACTAAAAAAATATTTGGCCCTTTCTGTAAAATTTTATATTTCAATCGACAAAAAGAGGTTTTTTTTAGGTGAACACTACTATGTCAGTGTCTACTGACTGCCTCATTGGTCTAGTGATCGCATAGCGCGACTGCCGTGCCACGGGTCTCGGGTTCGATTCCCAGGCCAGGCCGAAATCGCTTTGTGGGGGTTTTAGAAGCTTTCACAAAAGCAGCCTGGAGTTTGGAAGTTGGCGGTGTTACACTCCCGTGCCTGGGAGGGCACGTAAAGCCGTCGTCCTCGATTGTTACTCAGTAGCAGTCGTAGTTATAATTCCACGTCAGCGGATTTGAGAAAACTCTGACACTAGGGCTTATCAGGTCATTAAACCTGCAGCTCACTCGATAATAAGAAGAAGTGTCTACTGGTCTATATTAAATTCTTTCAGGGATATTCTATTTATCAAGGAAAGGTATAAGATTTTTTATACATCTGCTATACTCCTTAATAAGACTGGTTTTTAGACTTAGGTACTGGCTTCTGACTACCCGTAACGACTGCCAAAGATGTTCAAATGACAGCCGGGACCCACTGTTTATCGTGCCTTCCGAAATACGGACTTGTCATGACAAGATGGACCGTCCGCGCCAAGCGTTGCTTAACCTTATGATCTATTGTTCCACGCGTTAACTTAGCTACAAGTATAGACGACAACAGGCCACGGTACCCGAATCTGTCAAATTTTACCAATCGAACATTAACCTTCCACTGTTGCGATAAGGTTGAAAATCTATTGCAGAAATTTGACAGATTGTGGTAACTTGATGTACTGTGGTTTGTACTTCGAGAGAGAGAAACAAACACACACACACACATTTAACCCTGTAACAAACTACCAACAACAGTATACTTGCTATACTTTATTCAATAAACTAATTACGTAGAACCGAGCATTTTGCTGATTCAATCAATTTACTACCATACTTGGGGCATTTTTCTACCATACTTTATTTACTTGGGGCATTTTTCCACATATTGGGTCAGTAGACAATTGGGGCGTATGTGGGAGTTCTGTTTATGGCGTTATTGAGCAGTGAAGGGTTAAGATAGTTGTAGTGATGTATTCTTGACTTGAGTGTATCGTAAAATTGTTATGGTTTGTTTCAATGCTTCGGGGTTTGAATTGTTTAATAATAATTTTCATGGTTGTGGCTTTACATTTATGACAGCCGTTGTCCCGCGGTTTCACCCGCATTCCGTGGCAACTGCTTCCTGTATCCAGATAAAAAGTAGCTTATATTTTATTCTGATATAAAAATTACTGCCATTTTCATCAAAATTTACTAAAAGTAGCTAGAAATTAAGAGGATTGTTTAGCATTTACGAAGCATTTATTTATAAATAAACGCCAGCGCATCAACTTAC
Source organism: Heliothis virescens (assembly GCA_002382865.2). Lineage (NCBI taxonomy): Eukaryota > Metazoa > Arthropoda > Insecta > Lepidoptera > Noctuidae > Heliothis > Heliothis virescens. The sequence goes on from NWSH02000150.1 coordinate 6,592,008, forward strand.
CTCAGTCTGCCAATTTTTTTCGATAGATTTCAACCTTATTAAAAGTTTTACAGATTGGGGTAGGTTGACCTGCCTGGTGTCTTAACACATGCGTGGCAATCTACACATAAGCAAGAACATTTGTAATTGACTACAATATTTTTCAAAAGAGCTGAAGAGCTTNTTGATTTACAATATTAACATATTACATTTATTCACATGTCTTTTTGTTGACGATACAAATTATTTTTGGTTTGTACAGGCAGAATCTGTTTTTCATCCGTCTAGAACGTTGTTCTAACAATCCAAAATATGAAATTGTATGTATTTATTTCTGAGTGCTGTAGTGCTATTTTTCTTATAAATCGGGCCAAGGACTTCATCTTCTTCATCGGGTGTTTTAGTAAAATTAGGAATAACTGTCACAACCGCTTTTGATAGCTTGATGTTTGCTATTATAGACTGGTCTTACCAAGGGGTGCCAGGTTGCCCGGGTAGCTGGGTTGTGGAGGTTAAACAGGCAGTCGCTCCATGTAAACACTGGTTCTCAGCTGCATCCGGTTAGACTGGAAGCCGACCCCAACATAGTTGGGAAAAGGCTAGGCAGATGATGATTTTTCAAAACAACACATTATTTAAAAGAAAACTAAACTGAATCAAAGTTACGTACAAAATCTGCCTTCTTAAAAATTCAGTTAGCAAAACTGACAGCTACACGTATCATGATAAATTAGCCTGACTTTTTTCTCTTTTAAAGAACTTGCTAAACACATTTTCCTAATTATTTAAAGACTAGCTCCTGCCAGTGGTTTCGCCCGCGTAAAACTTACAATCCCGTTTTTTCCCTTTCCCGTGAGAATTTCGGGAAATCCTTTCTTATCTCGCGTGAGAATTTTAAGACATGAATCTCTGTGCAAAATTTTAGCTTTATAGGTTCGCGGGCTTGGGCCCTGCGTTGATGAGTCAGGACTTTGATTTTTATATGAAATTCCCACGGGAACCGGAAAAAACAGGATTTTAAGTTTTACGCGACGGAGCCGCTGGAAAAAGCTGGTATCTATATAAATAACTAGCTTCTGCCGGCGATATCACCTGCTTTCCCGTGGGAACTACTCGGCGCACCTGGATAAAAAGTCTATAGCCTTCCTCGATAAATGGGCTATCTAACACTGAAAGAATTTTTCAAATCGGGCCAGTAGTTCCTGAGATTAGCGCGTTCAAACAAGCAAACTCTTCAGCTTTATAATGTTAGTATACCTAGATTATAATTATTATTCACGAGGCAATTTTTGTCAAGCTTATAACATGAATATGTTGTATATTTAAAGTGATTACGTACATTATGAAGCATGTAAATAACTTAAAGATATGCTGTACTGATAAAGGTAGGCCTTTTGAGGAAATTAACTTGTCGACCGTCAAGATTCATAATCTTTGATCGTTAGAAGCTGGTCTGTTTTTGATGTGCAATTTATGAAATGCCTTTTTGTTGATAATCATGAATTTGATTGATGTTGATTGGTATTTCTGATTATATTATTTTGATTTTTTGACATTTAATAATCGTTAGCAGAAAAATAAATGCGATAATATTGCAAGTTGACAGTTATGATGGTTAGAGGAAAAATGTTTTTTGTTTTCTTCTGAAAGTGGCAATGCTGCCAGCCTTTTGGGTACAAACGACAACAGGTCACGGTACCCGAATCTGTCAAATTTTACCAACCGAACATTAACCTTCAACTATTGTGATAAGGTTGAAAATCTATTGCAGAAATTTGACAGATTGTGGTAACTTGATGTGCTGTATGTACATTACCGAGTGACAGCGAAAAGGACCAATTTTTTGATGCGCTTTTTTATATTTCAGCTATATACGAGTATATAAGAATAGTTTTAGCTGAGGTAATAAATGTAAATATGTATATTATGAAATAATAAAAAATATATTTTTTCTGAATGAAAGTGAAAAGTACATACGTCGTGAAAAGACGCTGGCAAAACCCTTAGGAAACTATAGTTATAAATATAAATGAGTCATATAATATTGTTATTGCTTGTATTTCAATCTCCATTTAACACTTCACTGGTTCTAAATAACGACTGAAACGGAATGCTTTTAGTTGAAAATATATGTTGCGTGCTTATTTACGACTGCGGATTTATTTTTAACCGAAATATACTGAAATAGAAAATTAATAGACACACTACACACAAATAAAGGAAAGAAAATTGACTAGAAAAAAAAACGTGAAATTTGTTGAAAAAAAAAAGTGCGAGTCGTTCTTGCGCATGAAGGGTTCCGGACAAAAAATCACGTTTGTTGTATGGGAGCCAACCTAAACATTTATTTAATTCTTAGTTTTAGTATTTGTTGCTACTGCATCTGTAAAATTTATTGCTATCCTAAGCCTCGACTGTCCATTGTTTTCCCCTTTGGGTATGGGACCCTAAAAACTGACTTTGACTTTGAGATTTAATTTCAAAGCCAATTCTGATAAGGAATTTTAGAAAAGGCTAGGCAGATTCAAATTTAGCACAATATTTTTTGTTTATTCTGTATACGAGTATATTATATATACGCGTAAATGTTCTGTATGTATGTATGTTTCTATACAACGAGACGTGTCTCTTGGGCACAAGACAAATGGATCTAAGTGCGAGAGTTTCGCTACAATTATATTTAACCTAGTTACTAACTTCATCTATAACCCCTTTTGTGGGTTCATAGGAGTAAACTATTTTTTAGTCTGCTTTGAAGAATATAGCAGTATCATAGACTGATTTATATACCTACCTATGGATGGATGGATGTATGAAAGAAGAGCTCGTGGCTATTCTAAGCCGCCCGGATCGATCGATCATAAAGTTAAGCAACGCTTGGCGCGGTCGGTCCGTGGATGGGTGACCGTCTTGTCATAACGAATTATTCCATGTTTCGGAAGGCACGATAAACTGGTGGGTCCCGGCTGTAATTTCACCATCTTTGGCAGTCGTTACGGGTAGTCAGAAGCCAGAAAGTCTGACAACCAGTCTTATAGCGAAAGTTTGTGAGGATATATGTATTTGTATGTGTGTTTGTTACTCTTTCGTGCAAAAACAACTGGACGCATTTTCATGAAACTTTGCATAGACATAGCTTATGTAGCAGAATAACAACATAAGCTACTTTTTACCCAGGTAAAGGAAGAATTTGCATCAGAACACAAGTAATACTGCAGGCAAAAGCTAGTATGGTAAAAATAAGAAAGACCAATTCCAATAATTTGTAAATCCAAACTTCCGAGAAAGGAAGTAAAAAATCTAAGAAGCTGTAAAAAAGGACCATTACTTGAGTGAATATTGAAGATTTTTAAGAGATAATCCGCAGATAACCGACCTAACGACCATTTAAATATATTTCAAGGGCGGAAAAATTGAACTGACACGCTTGTCTTGTATTTGTTTTGTAAAACTTTACTACATTATTACCTAGTTATTGAATTTTTACTAACCCGAATTCACTTAAAACATAGACGTCGGTTTCTTAAAACAACTCATCATCATTTGCCTAGCCTTTTCCCAACTATGTTGGGGTCCTCCACGTAGATCCGCGCAACCCCTTGATAAGTCTGGCTATCAGACTTTCTGGTTTCTGACTACTCGTTATGACTGCCAAATATGTTCAAATAACAGCCGGGACCCACCAATTTATCATGCCTTTCGAAAAATGGAGGAACTCGTAATGACAAGATGGTCACCCATCCAAGGACCGACCACTCAAGCAATGCCTAGCAAATGGCAATGTTGTTTATCTATACTACCTATTTACAATTCGAAGTAGCTTACATTATAATCTAACTAGCTCAAAATGGGAATACAAATAAACCCCAGCTGGTTTTAACGAGCCAAATATAATTTGGAAACAGGCAGGAATGTGTTCTGAATTTCATGAATGAAAAAGAATAACGGCCTCCACCACATCCTTCTGTAAATGGGTGAAATTCATACGGTATTTAGTTTTCACTATACGTTAAATTATTTAGCTTGAGTGTAGTTTTTTACAGGCTTTTATTGAGAATGTTAATGTTTTATTTATTAATTTTTTCGCCAACAAACTGTAGCAGTTTGGCGATGTTTAGTAATAAGATAAATGTATAAATTTTTCAAGAAAAAAAAATTCTCACTTAAATGGTAATGTACCAATGTACCTACTAAGTTTTCAGGTTCTTTTAAACGTTAAAATTCGTCCCATAATAAAACTAGCTTCACCTTCGCCCTGTGTGAACTACTTCGCGCACCCGGATAAAAAGTAGTATCCTCGTTACATGTTGTTATATACAAATCAAATAACTATTGAAATCGGTTCAAAGTTTCTGAGATTAACGCGTTCAAACAAACAAGCATAAGAGCACTCGCACACTGCAAACTTTTAGTCGGCCGATAGTTAGTTCGGACTCATAAATCAAAGTGCTCAAATGATGTCAAGAATACACTGTTCAGAGCGTACTGCCAATCCTTCTATACTTGCAGCCTGTGGGTCGACTATACGCAGAGGGCCTACAGCGCCTTACGAATCCAATACAATAACGCATACAGGGCACTATTGAGATTGCCGCGACACTGCAGTGCATCAGGGATGTTTGCTGACGCACGTATAGATGACTTTTACGCTATCATACGAAAGAGAATCGCATCCCTGATGTGTCGGGTGCGGGGCAGCGCTAACAGTCTTTTGAGGACTGTGGCAGATCGGACTGATGGCCTCATATTAGAACACTGGACAAAGACGCAAGTGTTGTCTACAAACCGTGCCCAGAAGTAGTTGAGCTGTAATTGTATTTTGTGTATTTTATTATTGTCATGACAAGAATATAATGTGTTGTATGTACTAATACTAGGTTATAAGCTGTTTATGTCTTTACTAACAAAATGGATTGTATTATCTGAATAAAAATTGATTATTATAAATCAGTATGAAGATGAATGGTAGTATGCACATTGCAATGATGAGGTATTTTGCCGGTATAAGACGCACTTAAAACTTTGATTGGATTGGCCATTTTGTGTAAAAAAAAAATTTTGCCTACCAACGGACCAACTATCGGCCGACTGTTTGGTCTGCAGTGTGCGGGGACCCTTACAGCTTTACAATGTAAGTTTAAATTACACCAAAATACGAAAAAAAAGCCACAATTTCAGTGTTAAAAGCTGGTATAAAACTGTGCAAAAATGTTGCAATCTAACATTTCTATTCACAAAAAATTCAACGTCAAAAACTTCTATGAATTTTAACACAATATAGATACACTATACGTAGTTTAGGTTACAAAATTTCCCGAAATTTTCCACGAAAAATAAAATCCTGATAGAAACTATAAAGGGATTTAATTTCTGAATTTCATATAGAAAGGCATCCTGAAAATTTCAGCTGAAAATGCGATCACTTGACGCCGGAATTTTCCACAGACGCTGTCTTTCATAACTGAAAAACGTTATTTAACTTACCTGGTATTTATATTTACAGTATACTTTTTTTTACAAAAAAAATACTTTTTTTTACGAAAAGAGCTCGTGGCTAAGTCAAAGCTGCGCGGATCGATCGATCATAAGGTTAAGCAACGCTTGACGCGGTCGGTCCGTGGATGGGTGACCATCTTTTAATTAGAGTTTTCCGTGTTTCGAAGGCACGATACACAGTGGGTCCCGCTGTCTATTGAACATCTTTGTGGCAGTCTTACGGGTAGTCAGAAGCAGAAGTCTGAAATAGTTTACAAGGGGTGCCAGATTGCCCAGATAACTGGGTTGTGGAGGTCAGATAGGCAGTCGCTCCATGTAAAACACTGGTTCTCAGCTGCATCCGGTTAGACTGGAAGCCGACCCCAAAATAGTTGGGGAAAGGCAGATGATGATGACTTTTTTTTTACAAAAAATACAGGATAAAATTTGTTATGATTTTTTGGTAAAACTTACTAAACTTAATTCGTTATTTCTTTTATGTATTACTAGCTTCTGCCAGCGGCTTCGCCCGCTTCTCGAGGGAACGATTTCCCGTACTTAGATAAAAATAGTAGTCTATGTTGTTCCTCAGGGTCTATTCTATCTCTGTACCAAATTTCATCAAAATCGGCTCACTGGTTTAGGCGTGAAAGCATAACAGACAGACAGACAGAGTTACTTTCGCATTTAGAATATAAGAAGGGATTTAACACGTTAATTAGTTTCAAAACACGTATTCTTGTAATATGAAAATGTATTATGTAACCGTACAAACTATCCTAAGTTCATCCAAATTCGAATTTTATCAAAATCGACTTCGCTAGTTTATCGTAAAATTTTGAGATACATAAAGTTAACTCGACTTTACTTTTAACCGACCTCCCAAAAAAAGTTAGTTCTCAATTCGAATGTTCTTCCCTTTAGTAATATTTGCACAACAAGGATCTTATATACCTACATTTTTGGTAAGATTTATTTCAGTCTAGATACCTACATATTTGATTTATTTCCTAGATAACCTTTATCCTAGAATCGTGAATGAAATATGTAGGTACACTACATAAGTAATAATTTTCCGGCTAGGCTGGATGGAGGGTTATATTTTAGAACGGATTATGATTTATGCTGAATTTCTATAACCTATCTATCCATTAATTTGCGATTAGAGACAGATTTTTGATATAAGCTCAATTTAAATTATATCAAACTAGCTTCCGCCAGCGGTTTCACCCGTTTCCCGAGGGAATTACTTCCCGTACCCGAATAAAAAGTACCTAATATGTTATTCTGATACATAAGCTATATTACTGCCATTATTGCTATATTATTGCCATTTTCATCAAAATCTATTGAGTAGTTTTTGAGTGAAAGAGTAACATACATACATACACATACATCCATCCTCACAAACCTTCGCATTTATAATATTAGTAGGATTCAATCTCTAAGATGACCAAGATATCAGCGAACACACATAAAAATATATCTATATGTATATCTATATATGTTAACGGAAATGTATGTAATCCGTCGTTGTATACAAATCCTAGGAAATGTATGTAATTCCTAAAATAGCCCGGAAATGTGTGAAATAATTTATATTAGACACATTTCCTAGGAAATCTATACATTTCCTAAATAGCAATCGGAAATGTGATTTTTGACGCTTTAATTAGTAAGATAATATGAAAATATTATATGGCACTCATTTAACGGGGCAGTTGTGATTAGCAGTTACGTGTGGGCAGTAACAAATCGGAATTTGTTGGTAAGAAATCTCATTCTAAGCAATTCTATAAACAATGAGGTAGTAAAATGCAAGCAAGCAGGCAACATGCAATCAAGCATGCATCATGCAGCAGGCATGATTTCTGTCATGGCTCCGGCGCTGCGGGGCTCCGGCGGTCCCACGCGAGTTTATCGTCGCAGATAGCTTTAACGCTCACCACCGTAGCTTCGGCTTGCTG
>NWSH02000150.1:6606095-6623322 GCA_002382865.2 Heliothis virescens
TGGCATTACAGTTGTTGATTTCTGCTAAAATACTCTTTATCTATTTACTTCATTAATCTGAGGGTTCTAGAAAGCTGAAATTTTGCACGGAGGTTCATCTTAAGACTCTCACGCGAGATAAGAAAGGATTCAGACAGAAAAACAACAGAAAAACGGGATTTAAGTTTTACGCGAACGAAGCCGCCAGCAGAAGTCTGTAATAATATTTGACATACCTACATCTTAAATTTTGTACAACTCTAATTGAAAAACTTTGTACATATTGCAAGCTAAAACTTTCGCAATAAACAACTGTAACTATTAAATGAACAGTCATTTATAAGTCATTGTATCAACTACTATATAGAATTAATAGTTGATTTCTCAGAAATATTGTTTTTGAGAAAAGCACTAGCAACCTACTCTTCGTTGACGACCAATGGAACGAATACATCTTTGCCATAAAGATCCTGACTAATATAAAGCAATGCGAACGTGTCGGAGTAGGTTATACCATTTCACTATAACGATAATAAGACTAGACTAGACTAACCGTAAAATTTTCACCCATTGGTCAATTCGGCAAAATAATCAAATCTAAAACATATTTTTTTTTATATTTCTGCAAAATATATATTTTTTATCACACATTTTTTATCAGCTGCACAGCGGAAGATCTACGTGCCGCCACTGACAATTCCGTAAGAGTGGCGAGATATTGGGCCTCCGTAATTTAAATTTAATTTGATTTGCAATCGAGTCGCTAAGAAGAAGATCACATATATTATTAAAATAAAGCCAGAAACTATTGCAAAAAATAGTAAAAGGTAATATTAGTTTTATTTATCACATTCTCTGTTAAACAAAAGAAAAAACAGAAATATAGCGAGATCGTGAGAAATGGCAAAAATAGAGGATTTTGTGAAAGAAAATAAAATAGAGCGACCAAACACGTATTGAGAAAATATTTATTTTGCTTAGTTTTGTGTGGTACTGATAAAAGAAAACTAAAATAGTATTTAATTTTTAGTTGCGTAATTATGTGGAAGGGAATGTCAGTATTATTTAGTTAAGTTTTTTTCACTAAAGAAAAAGTCAAAAGTTTTTTTTTACTCCACTTTTGTAACTTGAAAAATAGTTGATAAAAATTTAAAATTATTATTGAAATTAATAAACTATTAGTATTTTTTATTTTCAAAGTTAAAACTTCATTGTGCACTTTGAAACAAAAATCAAAATATAATCACAATAATTTTTATCTTATCAAATACTTTACCGTTATTTGATTACAAAATCGATAAAAATGTGCAATTTAAACAATTGAAATATTAATTAAATCACTCGAATTAATATTTAAAAAAAAAACATGCGCATATTTAGAACGTACGTGACAAAACGGCAATTTCGATTCCTATTTATGCGATAAAAAATAAACAATTACTTCAGAATATTATTGCACAATTGATTCACCAATAATTCACACGTATTGATTGTTACTTGTTATTCGAAACAACACCTAATTAGTTTCGAAAGGACATACTATTTTAAGATAACGCACGTACATTTTCACTCGTTTAAAAATATACCGATTTAACAAATCAGTACTCGAGGCCATATTTCATAAAACGATTAAAAACTTCAATACAATGCCAACAATTATTTACTTACGTTCCACAAGAGTTTTGGCACCAATTCAACGATTTCTTAATGAACCATTAACAGTAAACACATACACTATTTTCCCAATCTGTCAACTTTAAAAACTTTTCACTGCGTATCAGTAAACATCAGTATTCAAAACGCACTTTTCAGAAAAAAAAAATATTCACACTTATTTCACTAAGAAAAATAAAAAATCACTTTTAGTAAAAAAAAACACAGTATTTATCTTACTAAATCACTTCAAAAAAACTAAAATTCGAAATACGAAAATAAAAATACGAACTTGAAAATCGAAGCACTTTTTTTTTAGAAATTAAAATTTATGTCTTTAAAAATAAAAATGAAAAAAATGTTTTTACGATTTTAATTTTAATAATTTTTCGAAGGTTGATTTTTATTGTTCGTTGTTTCGCAATAGTAAAGTTCGAGGGCGAGGCGAGGCATGCACGGCGTTTGGTTTCCAAGGAACGACTGTCGCCGCCGCGGCTTGAACCGTCAATCGTACTACGTTGGCGCGATTGCAGATCGCTGCAGTGTATTTCACGGTGTATTGAAATGTTAGGCACGTTGATAATGAGTATTAAAAGTTGATAAATATTAAAAACAAAGAAAATACAAAAAAAACACGAGATTGTTGTATGTACATTTTGATGACGTAAAATTATATTTATTTTCGAGGCCAAAAATGCTGATTATGAAACATCACGCCTGTTATTTTTTAAAGGCTAGGCAGAGGTACATTATCTGTTAAAAATACTCATATTGATTTAATTTGAATGTAAATACTTTTCACTGTCATAATAAGCAGGTTTTTTTAATAAAATAATGTTTTTTCACCCTTCTCAAATTAAAAAAGATATCCAAGCATTCTTCAATGACCACCAGGATAAACCTAATTCAGGACTTCAAAACTTCCCACAAATTGTAAGTTGGTTTTCTCTCAATGTTTTCCTTCTCTGTTAGTTAGCGGTATCCAAGACAAACTTTGGAATTCCTGCAGTTATTTACTTAATGCACACGGTACGTATCTGTTTCAAAGACTGTACTAGTAAAAAAAATCTAAATTAGGGTTGAATTAGAGTTGTATACGGATACTCGTGTAGTTTTTAGTAGTTTTTTTTTCGTAGTTTATCCCATTGTAGTGGCTTAGTAGTCGTTACATGACTAAGCTTGTGGATTGGCGAAAGTTCAGGTTTCGTCAAGACGTTTTACCTTCACTCATTGGGGGTTACTCACTTCAACCATTGGTGTTCACACTTGAATTATAAAATACAATTCAATTTGGAATACTTACATTGGTACTTGACCTGGAATCGAACCCGCACACTCGTCCTTGAGAGACAGAGGACTTAATACAAATCTGTTACCGACCAAATCCACACTCATAATTATTATAAAGATACATATAATAAGTTTGTTTACTGAAACCCGTTAAACTACCAAACTGATTTGAAAATCCAAAATCAGTAGTTTGAAGCCATCAGTGCCCGGGTATTTAGTTTTCACGTGCAGCAGTCCAAGCTGTCAGTTAACGCTAATTCAAAGTAATTACAATATTTAATACTAGCTTCCGCCAGCGGTTTCACCCGCGTCCCGTGGGAACTACTCCGCATACCCGGATAGAAAGTAGCCTATAACCTTCTTCAATAAATAGACTATCCAACTGAAAGAATTTTTCAAATCGGACTAGTAGTTCCTGAGATTAGCGCGTTCAACCAAACAAACAAACAAACTACTACTAGTCTAATTTGAAAATCTGAAATCAGTAGTTTGAAACGATCAGTGCCCGGGATTCAGTTTTCACGGGAAACAACCCAAGCTACAATATTGATATTCTTTTTTTTGCGTCGCCGGTCCGTCTGCTGGGTAAAAGCACAGAATAAAAATGTAACAGTAATGAAGCTTAGCCTTATTGTCAAAATGATGACGTAAGCATTGGGTTGTCATTTGGTAGTACTGACTTAAATGTCTGTCAAACTTTAGTTCCTAATTTGGCCAAATGCTAGCTGGCGCGGTAGCTCTTGACGCGACAGTCAGTACTGACAGCACTGGTAAAGGTACATAAATGCTCGTCAATGTGCATGCGTGTGTGAGTGTGACGTTACGAACTTCGTAGGTAGCTTCCCAACTGTTCTACATATATTTAAACTGTGGTAAAAGTCTCCAATCACAACTCCACACATGACGATCTTATGAAAGTTCAACAGGCATATCGGTCGTATAACTTGACAAAAGTACATAAAATAACGAGATAAAACTACCTAAATAAACCGAAATAAAATTGTGTGGGTTGACGTTACTCAATAAAATTTCAAAAATATTAGTCTAGATTAAACAATTTAATTTATCAAAAAATATTTTCAGTCATCCCAGATTCTCTCAATAGGGTACTTAATAAATACATGTTTAGTTAATCCCGTTGGAATTCCAACGAAAAAGGTCAACCAAAAAGGCCTTAGTAATAGTCGCAATTAAGACCTTAGTATAAGAGCCCTTACACGCTACAGACTGAATTGTCGGCCGATAGTTGGCCCGATGGTTGGCTGAGAGTTTATTTCGAAAATCTTTGTGGTCTGATTCTCAGCTGCTTTCGGTTAGACTGGAAGTCAACCCCAACGTAGTTGAGAAAAGGCTAGACAGATGACGATGTGGTACGGCAGTTCTTTTAAAACAATTGTTTATAGTGCCACCAAATCTTTTGTGCGTTTGAAAGCTGTCAGTTTTCAAGGGATGACTGACTCTTTTATACTGACTGATAGCAATTGTCAACTGTACCCAAAAAAACAGCAACGGATAAACATAATTTGTGAAAATTTCAGTTTTCTAGCTATAACGGTGTATAAGATATAGCCTGGAGACAGACAGCGGAGGCTTAGTAATAGGGTCCTGTTTTACCCTTTGGGTAGGGAACCCTAAAAAGGCCAGCCTACCTACCTACTGTAAGAAAACTATTGCAAACACATGTTTTTTTTAAAGAGTATCCATGGAGTTTCTTGCCGGTTCTTCTCCATGAGACCCACTTCTTTGAACCGTGCAACTAGCATGACGTTTCAAAAGAGCTTTTATAGGCCTATTTGAAATAAAAAAAATTGAGTTTGAGTCAGACTGTTCTATGATTTGCGTCAATATTTATAGTAAGCAGTTGTTTTAAGATAAACAGACGTTCATGTTGTCAGTAAAAGACCTTACTCGCCGTTATACAGGTCGGATACCTGATCATTGTGATGTGAGCACTATCTCCATACTGATTTGATTAGCCTATCAAACTATCGACCGACTTAAAGTTTGTAGTGTGTAGAGGCTCTAACTGTCAATAATAGCTATCTTAGGTATAATAATATTCATGTGACCACAGGGAGTAAAACCATTTAAATGTAGTCTCTGAATGAGATTTACTTTTAGGTATTTAGTTGAATTAAACCTAAAAATAACTAACTAGACTTAAATGGTTGAAAATCTGTAGTTTTTGTGGTATGTCAAAACTAGATTTTGCTATATTGCCCGCTGTTTCAACCCACAGTTTTCCCAAAGGATCTTGTTGTCACAGCCGGACAAAAAATACGGTCCATGTTATTTTGATATTTTAAGCTACTTTGCTTTTAAGTTTATCAAAATCCCTCTATGGTTTTTGTCTGAAAAAGTATGGTGGGACGTGATAAACACTGCCCCTTTTTTAAAAAAATAACTGGATCGGTCTATCAAGATTACCACTACATAGTAATATTTTTTCTATTTGTACTTTTAGTCTCCGAAAATACTGAACTGATTTGAAATTAAAATCATTCATCGTAGGAAAGGTAGACTATACCCAGAACGCGGGTAAAACCGTCGGGAAATTGTTAGTAGTTATAATAATGGCGTCCTAGCCGATTATCGGCCACGGCGGCTGTTCTCATATAAGGAGATCAGCCAGCTGCGCAGGACATATTATAGTGCACAAGCATTTGCGCAGACACAGGTGCACTCCCTATTCCCTCACTCTCATAACCCGATGGGACGGCAATCCGACACGACCGGAGAGAGATCAGGCGCAGGACCGACATTAACGTGCTCTCCGATGCACGGGTGTATCAATCACCAACTTCCAACTCCGGGCTGCTTTATGAAAGTTTCTAAAACCCACAAAGCGATTTCGGCCCGTCCCGGGAATCGAACCCGAGACCTCGTGATCAGCAGTCGGCTATGCGACAGCTAGACCAACGAGGCAGTAAGGTGAATGCGACGCCTGCAAGCGGGAAATTCAAATATAAAATGTTTTTTTTTAAGCCACGTATGTCACATCAATTTATGCCTATTGTTTTTTTTATTAAAAACAACAATCTAAAATCAAATAAAATACCAAAATCAACGTTTGAAATGTTCCCATTGAAAAAAATAACATCCAAATTTGATTTTCAATTCAAAGGCCGATTGATTGTTCCGAATAAATAAAAATATACAATACAGGGGCTTTTAATTTGTACCGCAGTCAAAATACTGAATATTAATGTACAGACAACAGCAGGTCAACGTATACGAATCTGTCAAATTCTACCAATCAAACATTAACCTACCTCCATTGTGATAAGGTTGAAAATCGAGTGCAGAAATTTGACAGATTGTGGTAACTTGATGTGCTGTTGTCTGTATCATTGATGGTATTATGGATTTAGCTGTAAAGGGGTGTCTATATAGGTAACTATAAAGTACTTTTAATTAATTTCTGGAAAAAGGAGTGAAATAAATACGGAAGTTTTTTGCAGTGTACTCTGGGAAACAAATAATTAATTCTTGTGTTGTTTGGATCTTTACTTAGTTATTTTAATTAACAGAATATTATTGCTAAGGGTTATTCTAACCTCGACTTTTTACACACGAACCCTTTCGTAAGTCGCTTAAAAAAAGTAATTTCTTAGAACTTCTTATATCTTACGGAAGTTACTTACACGAGTGTTACGGAAGCAACACCAAGCAAGCTAGTACAATCTGTCAAATTTCTACAATAGATTTTCAACCTTATCACAATAGGTAGGTTAATGTTTGATTGGTACAATTTGTCAGATTCTGGTACCGTGACCTGCTGTTGTTTGTACCTAGAGATTCTTTTGTTTATATTCAAAGTTGCATCAATCGATTGCTTAGTTGCTGGTGTGTTGCAGAATTGTAAAGTGCCTACTTGTTCCCAGCAACATTCCTGTTGCTCATGAACAATGTTAATCAACTGAATAAATATTGAAAATGATTATAAGGTTTAATTGCGATACATTATAAAACCCTAAGACCCAGGTACATACACCGACAACATAAACGTCAGTTTTTAAAGCGAATAGTTGTTCTAAAATAATAACAATTTATAATGCAAAATGTAATAGACAGCTGTGTTCTTGGGAAGTTTGTTCATCACTACTTCTTCTTTCCAACCATAAGACTAGCAAGTGGTGAAAGGGGGGCGCTTTTGGGGGTGCTGTCTTTTGTAAATATTGACGTGAAAAAGTGCTAATCTAATTAGCCTACTTTCAATAAATGATTTTGACTTTGACTTTAAGAAAAAACATAGGTATGTTTATGTTGTCGGTGTACTTGGGTCTAAGTACAAATCAAAATCAGTCATAAAATGTCTAAAATTATCTTGTTGTTTTCCCTCGGTACACTCGTGAACAGAATCGCGACAACTCTTTTGCAATGTCCATGTTTTTTTAACACGGCTGCATTTTTTGTTGAACAAATTATTCAAAACAATATACTGTTTATTTTTGTTATAGGTTGAGCATCGTATTGTTCAGTTGTAGAATAAAAAAACAACATTTGTTTAACCCACGCATACATTTCCAATAAAAAAAAAGCTGACCCATTTCATGTTTTTTCACTAACACCGTTCAGTTGTCTTTGAGGTTATAGCAAATATACAGGTACCTATATTAGATGGATATTAACGAAATCGATTCAATACCAGATTCTGAAACAAAAAAACTGAAAAAAAAATGAATAATAAGCATTGTATTTATTTTACGTAATATTTCGTAAACATTTTGCTATCGACTGTACTAAATGACGCAAAAGGTTGAATGTGAGATATTAATAACGACAACAGAAGAGTAATTTTGAAATAATCATCATACCGCGTGCCATATGTGGCTTAAGGGCGAAATTAAATACCTCCTTCCATTCATAAGGGTTTATCTACATTTTAAGGAGATGTTACTTACACCCTTTTTAGGATTCCGTACACAAAGGGTAAAATGGGACCCTATTATTAAGACTTTGCTATCCACCTGCCCGTATGTCCGTCTGTGCGTTTGCCCCTCTGTCCGTCTGTCCGTCCGTTTGTTACTAGGCTGTATCTGATGAACTGTGATAGCTAGAGAGCTGTCATTTTTTGAAAAACTGTAATAAAATAAGAATTTTAAAGCGCACCATACAATAAACGTGTTTTTTATAGGGAACTCTTCTTGCGCGAGTCGGACTCGCACTTGTCGGTTTTACACACCACCTTCCAATTACATAAGGACTTATCTACATACCGAAGAAATGTAACTTACGCCCTTTTTCATATACGATTATCAGGTACAGACGCCAGCACATCAACCTACCTCAATCTGTCAAATTTCCTTAATAGATTTTCAACATTATCACAATAGTTGAAGGTTAACATTCAATTGGTAAAATTTGACAGATTCGGGTACGTTGACCTGCTGGCGTTTGTATATTTTGAAATGTTATTCTCGTCATAATATGCCTAGCCTTTTCCCAACTATGTTTGGGTCGGCTTCCAGTCTAACCGGATGCAGCTGAGAACCAGTGTTTTACATGGAGCGACTGCCTGTCTGACCTCCACAACCCCTAGGTAAGACTGGTTGTCAGACTTTCGGGCTTCTGACTACCCGTAACGACTGCCCAAAGATGTTCAATGACACCCGGGACCCACCAGTTTACCTATCGTCCTTCCGAACACGGAAGAACTCGTTATGACAAGATGGTCACCCGTCCACGGACCGACCGCGCCAAGCGTTGCTTAACCTTATGATCGATCGATCCGCGCGGCTTTGACTTAGCCACGAGCTCTTCAAATTGAAATCTTATTCTAATTAACGTTAATTAGCTGGTTATGAACGCCAACTGTAGAAGTTAATTAATAAACAGACGAAAAATTAAAGTGCTTTGCAATTAATTTATTTGACAAGGTGTGAGAAAGGTAACAAAGCTCAAATCAAACTTGGGAGTTTTGGATATACATAATTCATTGTTGCGACATGACTTTTGTTTTTCGTTTCAAATGTATTAAGGTTTTGTTGTTCAGTGGTTGTAGCTGAAACTCCTGAACTGGAAGTCTTAGGTTCGATTCTCGGTTTAGATAATCGTAGTTAAAAGTCAGATTTTTTTTTATTTCTATTCAGACATGAATCTGGCCACTTTCCCTTTTTTCTTTAATGTTCTTATTTCAAACGTCCTGCCACGACATTTCGTTTTTTTTGCACATATACCTACATCAAAAATACATATCCTGTGTCGCCCGCGATTTGTACGCGCGATAGCTAAAATAATATTCCGCTAGAAGTTAGCTGACCGCTAATACCACCTTATCACCTAATACCCGGAGGACACTTAGTGGAGTGCAGAGGAGTATCCCGCTAGCCGGCCGGCATCGAGTGCCCCGTCGTTGGCAGATTTTTCCCTGTCCATTCCCAACCTTCCCAGGTGAGTGCTTTGTACCTTTCCCTCCATTTTGAGGGTCACGGGGTTTCAAAGGGGTATTTCAACGGAGAGTGCAGCAGCTTCTCCAGCGAGAATCATACATTTAACAATTTCAAACTAGTTGTTTTCCGAGGTTTCGCCTGCATTTCGGGGGAACTTCTTTTTGTGCCCGCTTGCGTTAATATATGATAGAATTGGGGATGTTGATCTGCTTGCGTCTGAACCTATTAAACTATGAATAGAATCTTATCATAGTTGCTATGTATTCAAGGACGAACCCACATTAATTATAGGGAGCTCTATAATCTATGATTATCGAGATATCAGGGATGTGTTCAAACTAACCTATAAGTAGGGGTTGACCTATATATCTTTTAGGTAGGTCAGTATGTAGGTCATATTTATGAAGGTAAGCTTACGCTTGGCTGCCGGTAGTTTTAATGTTAAAGTATTCTTTGCGATCATAAACTTTTTAAAACTGAATGAGCCTTTAGGTGCTTTAGGTCTGCTAGCAAATCATAAAGGGTTAAATTGTTTTAGAGCTAGAGGCCAGAACATTTTTAGGGTTCCGTACCCAAAGGGTAAAACGGGACCCTATTACTAAGACTTCGTTGTGTGTCTGTCTGTCTGTCTCCATGCTGTATCTCACTAACCGTGATAGTTATAAAGCTGAAATTTTCACAAATGATGTATTTCTGTTGCCGCTATAACAAGAAATACTAAAAATTAAAAAAAAAATTAAGTATTAAGCCTGTTGATTTATTTTTTCATAGATAATGGTACGGAACCCTTCGTGTGCGAGTCTAACTCGCACTTGGCCGGTTTTATTAATATAGTATTGTTTATTGTATATATAGATATGGGCCTTGCTTTATGCTTGAAATAAATGGATAAATAAAAATAAAAAAAATGGGACAAAATGTAGAGGGAAACTGTCACATTTAATAATAGTGACTTTCGGTCTTCTTCGCTTATTATTTTTTATTTGTATTCTTAGAGTAAACCCGTGAAAGTTTTATAGGAATGCAGTTCTAGATAGTTACCTG
Source organism: Heliothis virescens (assembly GCA_002382865.2). NCBI lineage: Eukaryota > Metazoa > Arthropoda > Insecta > Lepidoptera > Noctuidae > Heliothis > Heliothis virescens. Next base: position 6,616,454 of record NWSH02000150.1, read on the forward strand.
ACAGATTCTGTCATATAAATCCTTTTAATTTTTCAAAAAATATTTTACGGCATGATCTGCCAGATAGCTATCTAGAACTTTATCTGGAACCTGTAAAACTGGACGCTTATGTTTTAACTGAAATGCTGCTTTATTCATTTATCTTAATATCTTGAAATTGTTGAAATACATTAAGTATCTGTGAATGCACGCGGAACACAAAAATGCTGTTTTCTTGTGACTCCAACCAAACGCTGTATTGATGTACGAATCATATCTATTTATATCTTTAAGTGTAGCTCATAAAAGGCTTTTATTACCCTTTCATTGATTTCAAATATAGTTATTGGTTTATTCAGAGTACTCAAGGTACTCTTGTATTCTGAAGGGTTTTGTTGTTTGTTTTGGACTAAATCTGTCATCATCTGAAACTACAGCGTGTCCCTCGAAGTAAGAATCAAATCGAACAGGGTTGTGGGCAGGGTCATTTAACAACTTTTTGACTTCAGAATATGGGTCAAATATTTGAATGACACCCTGCATTGTAGTGATTCTAGTACAAGTAAGAAACTGCACGTTTTTTTTTCATAATTGCATGAATGTTACTACACGATGGGAACTGTTTTATTTCTAGAATCTTGTTAATTTCGTGTAAACTAGCGTATGTACCTAATAACTAATAGTGTCAGAGTTTGGTCAATTCCATTTGACGGCCTTTGACGTGGAGTTGTAACAACGACTGCTAACTGCGACTGCCGAGTAGCATTCGGGGTCGCTGGTTTTACATGCCCAAGTGACGATAGAATAACATCCTCAACACAAAGCGATTTCGGCTGCCTAGGAATCTAACCTGGATAGCCAAACCTGTGCACGGCAGTCTGTGAACAATGAGGCCGTTTCTAAATTAAAATAAAAAAGATTCATGAAAAGTAATTTTAGAAAGAAAAACCATTTATTTCACACAATAAGACGCAAAAGACAACAAATTAATGTAACTGAGCACAAACTATGAACATAAAAAAACCGGCCAAGTGCGAGTTGGACTCGCGCACGAAGGGTTCCGTACCAATATCTATGAAAAAAGTACAATAGGAATGGTCAAGTGTGAGTTACTTAAGTTGCACATTATTTCTAATAGATGGCGCTACTAATATACAATTTTGCAATTAATATAAATCAACAGCTTTAATATATATATATATTTTTTAATTTTTAGTATTTTTTGTTATAGCGGCAACAGATATACATCATTTGTGAAAATTTCAGCATTCTAGCTATCACGGTTAATGAGATACAGCCTGGAGACAGACAGACAGACAACGAAGTCTTAGTAATAGGGTTCCTTTTTACCCTTTGGGTACGGAACCCTAAAAACGCTGCAACCTTAATGTGTGAAAGGGTCATCGCTCAGCTTAACAGCTGTGACTCGTGCTCGTAGGCTCGAGTCAACAGCGCTGGTTTTCAGCGCTGACCCTTCTGACCTTGTAATACTTTACAGTATCATATTCTAAGAAGAGCTCGTGGCTAAGTTAAAGTTGTGCGGATCGATCGATCATAAGGTTAAGCAACGCTTGGCGCGTTGGTCCGTGTATGGGTGACCATCTTATCATAACGAGTTCTTCCGTGTTTCGGAAGGTACGATAAACTGGTGGGTCCTGACTATCATTTGAACATCTTTGGCAGTCGTTACGGGTAGTTAGAAAGCCAGAAAGTCTGACAACCAGTCTTACCAAGGGAGTGCAGGTGTGCTAGGTAACTGGGTTTGTGGAGGTCCAGACAGGAGTGTCCATGTAAAACACTGATTCTCAGCTGCATTCGGTTAGACTGGAAGCCGACCCCAACATAGTTGGGAAAAGGCTAGGCAGATGATGATGACTTTACAGTATCATATTCCGCAATTACTTAAAAAATGTAATACAAATCCAGCTACCAACTGAAACAATTTTTTGTCCAAAAAATGCTAGTAATATATGAATAACATAATACTCGTATATTCGTGTGGTTAAAGCTAAAAGCCGTATACTGATTGTAGATAAGTTGTACATAAATAATCATGAATTTAATTACCGTTTAGGCAGTAAAACTTGTGTTAAATAATTAAGAATACGCACGCAACGTTTTGGTATGCTTGCTAGGTTGAACTAGCTTATACCGTGGCTTTGTTTGTAAGATTTTTTTTTAAGCCAAAGTATACATTTTTTTTTGCTCTGATGACAAATTGGGAATTGATGACCGGACAAATAGTTGATGGCATATGGGAACAGTGACGAATCGGTAATAACTCCTTATCATCAACATTATACGAGTAGGTTTTAAAATTGTATTTTTTTTGCGAAAATGGGAAACAGGACTTTCGAGTATGAATAGTTATTTTCGGCTCGCATCAAACTTAGGTAATAATTATAGTTCATATAAAACTTTTTGTCGTGAACATTGCGCGAGTGGCTGCGCAGAAACCAATATTCTAGGTATCAGCGGGTGACGGGGGTGGGGGAGGGGTATGGACATATGTGCGTGTGCATGATATTGTGGTCGGAATTTAGCTTCAGAACGACATTGAGTTTCACGAGAACTGTACCTACAAATACAATTAATTTATTCGCCATGTAGTAAAATAAATCGAAATACAATATTTTTAAAGTAACTTTTTCCCTCTCCGTGTAAAAATAACCCACTTATATCAGTAAGTAAGAATACAAATAAAACAAAATTCAAACAAACCGGATTAGGTAGCAAAAAAGTTTACCTAAAAGAGGAATTCCTATAGCTAGGGCGTAGTAGGCGTGACGTCACGACTACGCCGTCGGCTACGCTGTCCGTAGCAGATTACCGGAGATAGGGGATCTCAGAATATTGTTTTACATCGGAATTTGAACGTGTCATATTACACAATTGATATGTGGGTATTTATGGAAAACATATTATTCATATACATAGCCTCTGGCCTTTTGATTTTTAATAAGATCTAAATTCTACCTTCGGGCTGTTTTAGAAGTTAATCTTCTCATAAGATCATTCTTAAGCTTTCTATCAAATTCATTTGATGCTATGTTTAGATAGTCATGAATCAGAAAGTCTGACAACCAGTGTTCCCAAGGAGTATTAGGTCGCTCAGGTAACTGGGTTGTGGAGGTCAGATAGGCATTTGCTCCATGTAAAACACTGGTTCTCAGCTGCATCTAGTTAGACAGGAAGCTGGCCCCAACATAGTTGAGAAAAGCCTAGGCAAATTATAATATGCGTGTCAAAGTATCGAGAAAAAGTTCTTAGAGATGTTCTCAAAAAATAAACAGACTTTTTTTAACAACTTCCCTATGTTTCTCAACTTTATCCAGTTATTAAAATGACTGTTAAAAAAGTACCTTCAAAAACGTCTCCATTCAAAAAGTTTAATTTACGACTAAAAGCTGAAGAAAGTTTTGCTGTAAAACCATTTTTGTTTATATTTTATGCCGAGACTTACGTAAATAGAACATTGTCGCCCACGCTTGATACTACGTACGAGTGGGCGTTCATGAAGGACCAATAACCATTTGTTTTCATTATTATTTAAATGTTAACAGGCTTTTAGGAAGCTGTTGTCATTTTTAGACGCTAAGCGATGTAATTATTGAACTCTGCCTTTTTAGAAGTGGAAGAGATAATTTTTGTTAATTTTTTTAGTTCCGGACCCAAATGGTAAAACGGACCCTTAAGACTACGTTGTCTGTCTGTCTGTCTGTCTCCGGGCTGTATCTCATCAGCCGTGATAGCTAGAAAGCTGAAATTTTCACTAATGATGTTTTTTCGTTGGCTCTGTAACAACAAATATTAAAAATTAAACAAAATAAAATATAAATAAACGAGTCAAACAACAAATTATAACTTTGTTATGTAACCTATAAAGATACACAATGTTAACCCAGCGAGCAATTCGAGTAAGTAATTGTTTGATTAAAGATATCGGACATATTTTATGCTAAATAGGATACTTATTATTTTTATCCTAATAAAAAGAGTATTCTTAGTATTCAAATTCTACAATGGGAAGACAAAAATAAGACAGGATAAAAGTAATTTATTTATTTATTTATTTATTTTATTTATCCAATCTTATCACTAACATTACAGGTACATAACCTAATGCGTTAGTGAGACGCTTATCTACTTACTTAATTAAAAATTAAAATATAATTACAAAAATAAAAAAGACAATAGAATTAAAATTTAAAATATAACAATAAAACAAGACATAAAAAAATAATAACACATTAAAAAAGTAAGTAGCCTAATCGAGCTTATAACATAATATGTATAAAATAATCCTTGCGAGTTCACTGAACTGACATGAAAAAATATCTATGGTGTTCTGGATCTAATCTTTAATCTTTAGTTAACTTTTACTATTTAGTAATCTTTAGTTTTAGTATTTAGTAATCTTTAGTTAACTTTTACTATTAGAGGAAAACAAGAAAACTCATAATAAATCTACTTTCTGCTATTCTTTTTGTGAGGATGTATGTATGTATGTTACTCTTTCACACGCAAACAGCTGAACATATTTTGATGAAACTTGGCAGTAACATAGTAATAGATCAGAACAACATACAGGTGTAACGAAGGGTAACGAAACAACAATTTTCTTGATTGTAGGTATGTATTTATTGCAATTACAATTGGACAGAGTTTCGGCTTAGGCTGGGTTCTACAACAAAATGACACACAAAATGCACTGCGCGACATATTTATAACTTTACCCCCCAACTGTGCATCGAGGAGGAGTGACGTCGACAGGCGGGCGTGGCGTGCTAGTCACTTGACTTCCTTTCTTGCGGTGGCTGACGCTGTAGCTTGGCTGAATCCAGGAGACACGGTATGGCGTGGCATATCTAGGCAAATGGTAACCGTTACACAGGCTATTTCTATCTCGATGCAGGGAGCAGTTTCCTCAGGAAGCGGGTGACACCGCTGGTAGAAGTTAGTTAAGGTTACAAATAGCAAAACTCAATATTTGGCACGGGCCAAATCCGCATTGCGTCCATAGTTCACAGTTCATCTAACAGATGGCGCTGGGTTCAATCACTGTTTGTTCTGCTAACGAACCGTTGAGGGTCAACCGTTTGAATATTCAACTGTTTCTGCAAGTTTTGGTCATTATTTTTTGGTAACAGAATATTTTTGCGTGGACTGTGGTTTGAGCGAGTTGTGTAAGTATTGCATATTATTTGGAATTTTTGTTCTACAGTTAGATGAGATTTTTTTTCCTAATAATGTGTTTTTTTAATTTTGCTATTTGAGTTCACAAACATGTTTTCCTTCAAATTTTCTTGGGTCAGTATATCCCTTGCACTTTATTTAGTCTCAGCTTCTACTAAGGATAATTATTAAAACCGAATTCGAAGGAATTTAGTTGTGTATGTTACAGTTATAACCCGTTTTTAGATAGAACGCGTTTTCCCTAGTTAAAACTAGTTTTTACTAAATGCCTTTGTTAAAACTAGAATTTACCAATGATAAATTTCATTTTCAGATAAAACTAGTTGTCACCTCCAGCTTTAGTTAAAACTAGCTTTAGATGAACTTATATTCGCTAAAAGTTAGGTTTTAATGGCAGAAACGAATCGCTGTAAATCCGACTCCACGTAGTCTTGTCTGCCCTACCCCTAGAGTGTAATTCAAAATCGCGTAGGCGCGGAGGGGCGAGGCGGGCCGCGAGTTGAGGAGCAGGTGGTTGTAACACTCGCCACCGCGGCTGAGGCTGGCCGGCACCGCCGGCCAGCAAGCTACCTGCGACGATAAACTCGCGTGGGACCGTCGGAGCCCCGCAGCGCCGGAGCCATGACAGAAATCACGCCAGCTGCATGATGGAACATGAATTAAGAATAAGGTATGATGAACACTGAGAACAGTTTTAACTGACTTGCTTAGGAAAAACGCGTGTTGTCTATTAAGAACTAGTTTTAACTGATATTAAATTTTGAGTAAGTATTAGTTATTTCTAGTTTTAACAAAGGCGTTTAGTAAAAACTAGTTCTAACTAGGGAAAACGCGTTCTATCGGAAAACGGGTTATAACTGTAACATGTATAAGTTATTAAGTATACATATACAAGCTGTTGATTTGCATCCTGGTCAAATTCAAGGACGTAGTACGCTACTAACACATTCAAATACGGCTGGTATACACTGACGGATTTCGGTAAATAAAAATCATTTTATTGTTGATCTGGGTCGAGAATTATCAGCATAACTACGCCCTTGAATTTTTTTACCGGGATGCAAATCAACAGCTCGTATAGAAAGCTTAATTTAATTTAGGTACAGGATGTAATTTTCTGAGCACATAGATGAATCTACTGGTAAAAGCAAATATAAATAATAATAAAGAGTTGCACAACCATTGTTATTATTGTGAGTTTAATGCCTTATAATGAAAATGCCAAATAAAATTAAGTAAAATTGACAACAACGTGAATGGCTCTCAGGCTATCTTGATTGAAATGTTGAAACAGATAAATAATTTAATTTCAGGCACTCGGTTACAATGAAAAGTTCATATTAAAAGTTATTGTGTGGTAATAAATAATGGAGTGCAATATTCAATTTAAATATTTATTAATTTGAGTTAAGTTTTTATTGTGCAATTCACATGTAACCTGGGACATCACACACATGTATAATGATAACATCATTTCGAAAACACTGTTTTATGTCAACATTTTAAAGGATTATGAGTAATTAACCGACTTCAAAAAAGGAAGACCTGTATGTATGTGTTTACGTATGTATAATGTATATGTATATTTTTAACTGCCTCGTTGGTCTATTTGTCGCATAGCCGACTACTGAGCAAGAGGTCTCGGGTTCGATTCCCGGGACGGGCCGAAATCGCTTTGTGGGTTTTAGAAACTT
>NWSH02000150.1:6623422-6638821 GCA_002382865.2 Heliothis virescens
GCAGCTGGCTGATCTCCTTAGATGAGAACAGCCGCCGTGGCCGATAATCGGCTAGGACGCCATTTATATGTATATTTGTGCATTATTATCTCGCGTTTAGCTGATTTAGTATAGTGGTAGGTATAGTGTTCATACATAAGAAGTACCCATGGTGTTTTTGATATGAGTTTACACAGAATACTCTTACCTGAGATTACACTACTTTACACCAGTAAAAACAGATTTAAGGCCAGTTCCAGAGATTTCAGATATAAGTAGTTAAAGATTTAGAGAGTTAATGCCATAGAAAAGTAATCAAAATTAAAAAAAATCTCAGCACAAACGGTTGAATATATCTACTTCAAAATTGAGTTCAAAGATTTCACCCGAACACACAAATAAATATATATATTTACATACATTGCAAGTTAAAAAAAGCTTTTAAAAAAAATCTATAGTATAATCTGTAGGCCCGTTTAAGAGGCTAGCTATGCCTCTAAAACGTTTAGTCTAGTTTTCACAGGTAAAAATAATGTATATGGAACTTTGCCTGGAACTTCGAAAACTGAACCTAAGCATAGCTGGATTTTCGCAGTAATACTCATCAGCATTTCACTGTTCCAAATCAAATTTTACTTCAGTAGAAAACGAACCACTACACAAACATTTTCTGATCATAACCCAACTTCTAAAAATCCAAAAACACTTGCCAATTCTAAGCCAAGGGATACACGCGTGCAATCTCGTGAAAAAGGCTACATAAGTCTTTCAGAGCCCTTGTCTAGCCGGATACCCGTTCAGTCGACGCTAATATGTTACGACGGATTTTTGTAATGCGGAAAGCCGGCTCGAGTTAGAAACGCCTCGGCGAGTTTCGATAGCCTGTTTATATCGTGTGTGCTGGTTTTTAGAATTTAGATGGAATAGTATGAGGGTATGGGTAAAAAAACTATGTCTTTAGCTTACAATATAATTTTAAGGATGTACTTAATTGATTGGACCATCTCGTTGGCATAATGGTCACCATGCCGGGCTGCCGAACCCGGGTTTGATTCCCGGTAAACTTTTGTGTGATGAGTATGTTTCTTGGCTGTGGTCTGGGCGTTATTATATGTATCTCATACATGTATGTATCTGAGACCCACCGGTTTATCGTGCCCTCCGAAACCTAGAAGAACACGTCATAACAAGATGGACCACGGATCGACCGCGCCCTTTGACTTAGCCACGAGCTCTTCCACTAACAACTTATACGGCCAGTTTCATAGTTAAAGTTCTAGATAGCTTACTGATAGATAGTGCCACAGAAATGCTTTGAATTTTGATTGCTTTGCTATGGGATGATCAGTCAGATAGCAACCTGGAACCTGTTTAACTGGCCGATAGACTTACAAAATGTTTTCACCAGTTATGTTAAAATCCACATAATAAGAATCGCTTCAACCAACCCAATCTTTCAGTAATTAGATTAAAAAGTATCAAAGTTACAAAAAAAATATATAACAGACGATCTAACTTTCCTTTTTCCTGCTACAACATCAATGAAACTAAATAATTGGTAAATATTTACATGGAAAAGAAGCAAAATAACAAGTTTTGTGCTGCGGAAAATACCCTAAGAGTATCCGCATATTGCAGATTAAACAATCGGCCGACACTTGGCCCGATGGTAGGCTTTTCTTTCTAAGAAAATCGTGAATCCAACCAAAGTTTTTAGTCGGTCTTATACAGGCAAAATACTCGATCATTGTAATGTGGACACTACCATTCATCTTCATACTAATTTATGAGCCAAACAAACTATCGGCCGACTAAAAGTCTCCAGTGTGCGGATACTCTACACCTCAAAAAGTTTCATAACTACCCTTATATCATCGCAGCTCTTCCAACCGATTGAGACTTATCGTATCGATAAAAGTTTCTTAGAAATCGTTAGCAGGCGTATAGCTCTAAACGCCCCCAAATAAAATAGTAAGAAAACAGGTTTTTGTTATGAGCTTAAAACGATTTGATCGTCTTTGTCATCATAAGTTGTTGTGTACCGCCGGTTTCGTGGCCGCCTACATGACACCAGCCAATGAAACACGACGCAGACACTTTATGTGCAGAAATAAGTTATTATGTGACATGCTTTTATAGTATTCTTAAAGTTTTAAAACATCATCTACCTAGCCTTTTCCCAACTATGTTGGGGTCGGCTTGCAGTCTAACCGGATGCAGCTGAGAACCAGTGTTTTAAATGCAGCGACTGCCCATGTGACCTCCACAACCCAGTTACCTGGCACCCCTTGGTAAGACTGGTTATCAGACTTTCTGACTCGTTATGACAAGATGGTCACCCATCCTCTGACCGATCGCGCCAAGCGTTGATTAACCTTATGATCAATCGATGCACGCGGCTTTGACTTAGCCACGAGCTCTTTAGCCAATCGCAAGTTTTAAATAAATTTTGATAAATAAATATGATAACGAGTTCCTCCGTGTTTTGGAGGGCACTATACATATACTGGTGGGTTCCCGGTTGTCATTTGAAAATCTTCGGCATTTATATGGAGTAGTCTGAAGCAAAGTTTGTCAACCCACTTACCACGGGGTATCAGGTTGGATAGGTAAGTGGGTAAAGAAGATCAGATTGGCAGTCGCTTCATGTAAAACACTGGTACTCATCTGCTTCTTCTTAAACTGAGTGTCGACCCCAATATAGTTGAGAAAAAGCTAGTCAGGGTCTAATTCATACCCTTAAGACATTTGACTTTTAAGGCCCGTTTACACATTGCGATTACATTGCCCGTTGCTTGCCATTTTATTGCAGGAATATTTGACAGGCGACCATTTACCTATTGCACGATTACGTTTACACAGTGCGAGTAGCATCTTGCTGCAATAAAATGGCAAGCGATGAAATCGCAATGTGTAAACGGGCTTTTATGGTGACTTCAATTAAGGCTTTTAGCCAGACGATAACATCAAGACATTTGTGTCTGAGTGTACCAAAAATAGCATAAACTGGTGCTTCCCAGATCATTACTCGAGGATAGGAAATATAAACCTTAGGGCTAGTAAGCGTAGTACTTAAGCTAAGGAAAGAATTTCCTTCCTTAGCTTAAGTACTACGCTTACTAAATTGTATTACGCTTACTAATTTACTTTAAGTTTATGCTTACACATACTTCTTAGGCTTTGAATTTGGGAAGACTTACTGCGGAATTCAATATTCTGTCTATCTCCGGATTTGCTTACTAAAGATAGGAATTTGACATTACTTATATGGGGCTAATGTCAAAATGCTATCTCTAGTATGCAAATCCAGAGATAGATAAGTTATTGGGAACGGCCGTAAAATCAAAATTACTTTTAGTTATATTATTTCCGCAAATCATACGCCTCTTGTCTAATATTAAATAAGGTAAAATAAAATCTTTATATATGAATTTCTCTCTAACATTCGAAACATTCACCTTGACATTTGCGAATTAAGTCTGAAAAAAATTACGATTTCTAATTTTAAATTATGCTATACATTAATTATAGTCAGCGAACTTTTGTTAAAAAAACCGGCCAAGTGCGAGTTGGACTCGCACATGAAGGGTTCCGTACCCCATCCTCCTTAATATTTTTTTTCATTTTTAGTATTTGTTGTTATAGCGGCAACGGACATACATCATTTGTGAAAATTTCAGCTTTCTAGCTATCACGGTTAGTGAGATACAGCGTGGAGACAGACAGACAGACAGACAGACAGACAGACAGACAGACAGACAGACAGACAGACAGACAGACAACGAAGTCTTAGTAATAGGGTCCCGTTTTACCCTTTGGGTACGGAACCCTAAAAACGAATCTTGTACTATCATAGTTACACCCACAGTTATTTGAATGAACTGACCTTGAAATAGTTCAAGGTTCAAGGTCAAGGTCATTCTCTTACTAGATTGCGGCTAGAAATATGATATTCCCAATTTAGGCTTCAGATTTTGGTTTCAATAGATGAAGGAGAATTTAATTACAATGAATATAATTACATGACACCGCAACAGAATTTGCATTTAGCGTAAAATTGATTTTTTGACATTTTATTTTGTAAGAAATTTTTAAACAGATTTGTTCGTGAATCTGATAGCCTGATTTGCATTTTTTTGCATAATGTTTTACTAGATTAATTCGACAGCTGTCTTATGTAGCTATAATAGTTTTTTTTATGAGCTTCAGAGTACCTTTTATATTTTGTCCAGATGTCCTTTAAAGAATCCTTTAGAATTTTCGCAAATGAAGGGACGGATCACCAATTTGCCATATGGATAGAGATCGATGTTGCACATAAATACCCGCATCACATATTACGATGAGTTGCAAGTGCATAACCGACCTTTTACCCGACAGCCACAGAAAGGAGGGTAATGTTTTTTTAAGAACGAGTAGTCTCATCTTGTCGTTTTTGTTCAAGGGGAGAGAAAAAAATCTTATTTTAAACCCATTAGGTAAAATGAAAAATAAATAGTGATGCCTTTTCAACACAGAATTTCTTAGTGTTTAAAAGCTATCTCACTGATCAATAACCGCAAATACAAAATAAAAGAGGTTTATGAGCTAGGCGGATCACACACTGCCATCAGTGAAGGTTATTGCGGGAGATGCACGGAGGGTATGTTCATGCGCGTATCTGAACTTCGAAGTCAGCCGCAAGCTACCACTAAGTTTGGTACTATACTTAAGAACAATAATAAATTGATAGCCAAAATATTCTTCGAAAGTTTAATAACAGAAAAGTTACAATGTGTATTGGCTGACTCAGACAACTTTCCGCGCTTGCCGCGTACTTGAGTTGCAGATGCTTTAACTTTATGGTAACTATTGTGGTAAGTTCTTCAAATATATGTGGAACTTCAAACGTAGGTATGTAAAACTCAAAAACTGTAATTACAATAAAAAAAACCGGCCAAGTGCAAGTTGGACTCGCGCACGAAGGGTTCCGTACCATTATCTATGAAAAAAGTACAATAGGAATGGTCAAGAGTGAGTTACTTAAGTTGCACATTATTTCTAATAGATGGCACTACTAGTATACAATTTTGCAATTAATTAATATAATTGTTTTTTAATTTTTAGTATTTGTTGTTATATCGGCAACGGATATACATCTTTTGTGAAAATTTCAGCATTCTAGCTATCACTGTTAACGAGATACAGCCTGGAGACAGACAGACAGACAGACGGACAGACAGACAGACAGACAGACAACGAAGTCTTAATAATATAGTTCCGTTTTACCCTTTGGGTACGGAACCCTAAAAATAGGTAGGCTAATAAATCAGCACTGCACACACACCCTGCACCACTTCATATGCATTTCTGCTTGTAAGAAATTGTGGAACAATCTCCTCATCAAACCCCCCTGTACCGTGTGTGATCCACCTTAAAGTAACCGTTGGAGGGTTAACGAGATCTTACTCATCCATTTTGAGGTCTCATTAGATCTGGCTCTTGAGTTAATTGAAGTGGCTTAATTTTACACCAAGATGTTCTTTTTGAGGTCTTGATTAAATTTTAAATGGCTTTCAGTGTGTGTGGTGGTTAGTGGTGAAAGGCGTTTGACATAACAATTCCAAAGTACAACCTTTTTTAACAGCTGAGGTAATCGTTATACTTCGTTATCGGTGATATGGATTCGGCACTCTATATTATAGATGTTTACTCTAACTCTAAAGCATAAAGGAATGACTGCAGACAATTACAAAGGCTTCGATAGAAGCCTAATCATAAACATAAAAAATACAGATGTCATACTAAAATGCGGCACATTTAGTCGCGAACATTTTCTTGCGCACGCTAGTGGGTTCACGTTTACCAAGAGTATATTCGTGGCTCGAATGTGTACGCGCACAAAAACAACGGATTTTCGCGAAAATTTGTAGAAATGTCACTAATGTAAAAACTATTGAGAAAAACGAAATATTGAAAATATCCCTGTCTCGAGGAAACCTGGCCTGTAAAGTCTGAAGTTACCAACCCGCATTGATCAAGCGTGGTGATTAACGCTTTTTTTATATCGATGGGAAATCATCAGTATGCCCCCTCCCGCTGTGGGTGACAGCGGGAGGGAGTGTCAGACTTTTACTGACTAAAACCCACCGTGTTCCTTCGGGAGCCCTTTGTGTGCCAGGACCGCGGTAACTCTTTCGAACAACCCGCAGCGTGGTGATTAACGCTCAATCCTTCTTTGTGTGACAGAAAGCTTGTGCAAAAGGCTAAAAATACGCCCTGTCTAAAAACTTTTCTAATATTGTTAACAATTAACATTAATGTTAACGTCACAATAAAAAAATAGCCAGCACAACATTTATATCAATCTACCCTCACGTTCTCAAATAAAATTGTCTTTCCCAATAAAAAAGGTGTTTTTCTTCATATTTTCTCAAAACGCTGCCCATTACGAGGGCGTTTCATAATAAATTTACTCTACGTGTACAGGGTGATGATATTACATAAACCTCTGTTTATGACCGCACCCTGTATAGTGCGTAAAATAGTAGAGCTTTTCACTCTTCTTTTGTTATTGTGACAAGTAATGATATCTTTATTGCAAAGATAAATTGTTGGTTATCTTTTAAAGACAATAGCTTTTTTTTATGTTTTACTATTTGGGTAATGGTTCAATTAGTTGGTAACAAGTAGATAGTTTATCTGATGGATTGTCTTAATGTATACTTTTATACTAATTTAATAAAGAGAAAACATTTATTTGTATCACAAAAAATCTCGGAAACTACTGAACCAATTTGAATAATCCTTCACCGTTTTGAAGCTGCAATATCCCTGGGTAACATAAGTTATATTTTGACTAGGTATGGGAAGTGGTTCCCCCGAGACGCGAGTAAAACCGCGTGAAATGTGTAGTATTTTTTATTTATAAAATAGAATTCAATATCGCTTTTTAATCTAACCAAATTTTAAGTTCATTTTGCTTAATTAACACCCATATGGTTTAAAGCAAACACGTCCTTATCAACATAATTACAAAAATACTTTCACACAAAAGTAAAACGATTAAAGTTGAATGATACCCGCGAAATTACCAAAAGACAAAGTTTAGACAACAGTAATTAATAATGTTTTTACTTAACAAATTATCGTTTAGACTTGTTTGTTTATAAGGTGCGTTTCCGAGGCACGCTGCAATCGGCTAAGGGTGAACGCATATTTATCTGAGCCGGCTATCGCGTCAAACGAATCTAATTCAAGGGAGGTATCTTAATTATGTAGGTACAGGCGCCAGCACATCAACCTACCTCAATCTGTCAAATTTCTTTAATAGATTTTGACAGGTGGAGTTAGGTTAGAAGGTTAATGTTCAATTGGTAAAATTTGACAGATTCGGGTACCGTGACCTGCTGTTGTCTGTACAGACGCCAGGACAATATGTAACTTACCTCAATCTGTCAAATTTCTTCAATAGATTTTTAGTGGAAGGTTAATGTTCGATTGGTAGAATTTGACAGATTCGGGCAGGTTTACCAGTTGGCGTCTGTACATGAGATTATTTCAAAGGCAGGTATGCTACAGGAGGCTGCGGATTGTTCGAAAGAGTTACTACGGTCCTGGCACACCAAGGACTCCCGAAAGAACACGGTGGGTTTTGTAAAAGTCTGACAGGCTGAAAATCATCACTTTGACCCCTCTCGCTGTGGGTGACAGCGGGAGGGGTCATACTGACGATTTTCCATCGATATAAAAAAAAGGTATGCTACAGAATTCCAATAGGTACTTTACGTCAACCACACAGTCAGAGTCGCGTATCTTTTGCGGTTGTCGCATATGTCGGAATCATACCTTTAAGTAGCTGAAACAAAGCAACATTAAACAAATTGGGTTTGTTTGGATAACATACATCTATTTGTCGAGGTTGAATTTCATCGGAGTCGAAAGACACATCAACTTTCATTTGTATTTGAGAATGTAACTTTTGGTATTTGCGTTGTATCGATTTTATTTATCTGTATCTATACTAACATAATAAAGAAGAAATATATGTTTTGTTTGTTTGTACCTACCTAAATCGTTTGATTTGAAAAATTCTTTAATTGTTGAGAAACTTGTCTATCCCCGAGTGAAACAGCAAAATAGCTAGTAAACTATGCATTAAGAGTAGGTATCCGGATTATGTAGCTATATATCATGATATAGGGTCACCCATCCCCAGACCGACCAATTTAAACACTGCTTAACCTTAAGATCGATCGATCCATGCGGCTATAACTTAACCACGATCCTTTTGAATGTACAGCAGTAATAATAAATCGCTCTCGTATTTATAATATTCGTACGGATAAGTAGAGACATCATTACCATATAACTAGGTAACAAATCCTTCAGAAATCATATTTCGACAAACTTTTTATGACAGTCGATATATCATATTTTTATGGTGAGATTCCACCAAAATTGTTCGCGCAAAGACTGTGCGAGGCGCGCGAGTTCACTGCTAGCATGTGTTCGCGCACAAAGGTTACAGTTTCACAAATATTATAGAAATTTTCGCTAGTAATTTGTTACAATGTGTTTGTACTAGGTGAGCGCTCTGGATGCGATAACTGTTTTTAAACTTTCGCGACTTGTACACTTAATTTAGACAAGAATCTTGACCCGTGACCACGGTCGGTGCAATTCGGCCGAAACGTCGGGAGAAAAGAGGTATTGTAAACCTTTACAATTTTATCGCGAGTAAGGTCCGTTTGTTATCTAAAAAAGTTCTGGATGCGAACGCGTAGCGGCGCGAAAACAACAAAGAATCGAATTGCTTTATAGTGGTCAATTATGTGACGTTGTACGATACGACAGTCGTGGACATAAATGCAGTAGTGACTTCCAAACCTTCACAATTTGGTAGTGTAATACATTGCCTGAAAATAGCCGATCCACCTGCTTCACTAACACCTATTATACGGCTAAAATAGGAACGATGGCAAGTTGCTAGTGCAATAATGACCCCGGACCGTACAACCTATCTATTCGCTTCGGATCCCTTCGAGCAGCCCAGAAGAAACATTTGTGTGCGTCACAGTGCTACACACTGATGTAATCTTACCTTAACATTTCATGATTTGAATTTGATACCTCGATGTGTGTCGTGTGTTAATAAAGGGAAAATTGTGTGACTCTTTTTATTAACTTTTTGAGGAGTTCGGAATAAATGAAAGATTTTGCTCGTGATACTGTCTAATATAAAGAAATCCTTCTTTTAGGGAAGGATTCTTGTATATGTATGTAGTACTTAATAAACCAAATATATACCAACATGTGAATATATTTTATGTAGGAAGCGAATGGGTACAAAGTTCGAGGTAATCTTCGATTCGTCACAGTTTTTAATAATATTCTGACTAAAAGGAGCGCTCCACGGAATAATAAACGTGCACTTCATTAGGTACGTTTCAAAATGGTGGCGCTTGGATTTAATACCTCCAAAGTTGTATATGTCAGTTATTTGTATCTCTGTAATGCTTTTACGCTAAAACTACCAAACCAAACCATCATCTGTCTAGCCTTTTCCCAACCACATATGTTGGGTTCGGCTTCCAGTCTAACCGCATGCAGCTGAGTACCAGTATTTTACGGGGAGTGACATCTATCTGACCTCTCCAACCCAGTTACCCAGGCATCCCGATACCCATTGGTAAGACTGGTCTTCAGAGAGGGTTTGGCTCCCCGGAGAACCTGATACTCCCCGTAAGACTGGTTATTAGACTTGCTGGTTTCTGCATACCCTTAATGACTGCCAAAAATGTTCAAGTGACAGCCAGGACTCAGCAATTTATCGTGCCTTCCGAAACATGGAAGAACTCTCTGACAAGATGACCACCCATCTACGGACCGACGGTTACTTAACCTTATGATCAATTGATACTTACGATTAGCCACGAGCCAAATGATATGATAATAGTGATGGTATTGGAATTATTTAATCTTTCTAGATCAATCATTGGCTCAGGCAAGAAGGAATAAATGGCGTCCAAGGCCAATTGTCGATCACGGCGGCTGCTCTCATATAAGGAGATCAGCCAGCTGCGCAGGACATATTATAGTGCACAAGCATTTGCGCAGACACAGGTGCACTCCCTATTCCTTTCCTCTCATAACCCGATAGGACGGAAAATCCGACACGACCGGAGAGAGATCAGGCGCAGGACCGACATTAACACGCTCTCCGATGCACGGGTGTATCAATCACCAACTTCCAACTCCGGGCTGCTTTGTGAAAGTTTCTAAAACCCACAAAGCGATTTCGGCCCGTCCCGGGAATCGAACCCGAGACCTCATGCACAGCAGTCGACTGTGCGACAACTAGACTAACAAGGCTAGGAAGGGCAAAGGAATAAATATCACTATGTAGGTTGGACGTTAAATCCAATATGTGTAATTAGAGGGATATTAATTAACACGAAATGGTACATTGTCTTCCGATAGTGAAACTCTAGAAGGGTCTTTGTCTTAGAGATGAGCTCTTATAATGGTTTGACATGATTTATATTTGCTCTGTTTCTAGGGAACTATTTGTCGTACCCGGATAAAAAGTAGTTCATGTCCTTTATCAGGTTTTAGATTATATTATCTGTGTATTAAAATTAATTTAAATAGGCTCAGTATTTTTGGCGTGAAAGTGTGAAAGCGTGGAAGGCACATTTATTTTGGTATTTAAAACTAATAATGGGATTTAATTATTTACTCAAGACTGAAAGTAAAGTTTATTTGACGTAGTTAAAACAAATTGTGAAACCTTTTTTGATTGCAAAAGTCCCTTTTTTGGTATAACCGTTTAATATTTATATCGAATCAGTTTTTAGGGTTCCGTACCCAAAGGGTAAAACGGAACCCTATTTCTAAGACTTCGTTGTCTGTCTGTCTGTCTGTCTGTCGGTCTCCAGGCTGTATCTCATTAACCGTGATAGCTAAAATGCTGAAATTTTCACAAATGATGTAGGTATAACCGTTGCCGCTATAACAACAAATACTAAATATAAAAAAAAAAATAAGGCTGTTGATTTATATTAATTAATTGCAAAATTGTATACCAGTAGTGCCATCTATTATAAATAATGTGCAACTTAAGTAACTCACACTTGACCATTCCTATTGTACTTTTTTCATAGATAATGGTACGGAACCCTTCGTGCGCGAGTCCAACTCGCACTTGGCCGGTTTTTTTCCAAATAAACTAAAATATTTTATTAGTATTTAAATTATGTGTCAGTAAACTATCACTGCAATGGTGCACTGCAACTACATCAATCCAAAAACATTATTTATTATGTTTTAAAGCCTAAACATATTTCAGGTCTTTACAACATTTCCTAAATAAACTGTTCAATATTATGGCCTGAGGCCAAACCTAACAGCACATATGCTTGGCAACGTCTGCAGGTACAACGTTCAAAGATATTGTGCTCCAAACTCATTTACTCACTTAACCGACGCGGGTGACGTGTAGGCCAGTAAAACAGCGGTTTGCGGCAACCAAACAAAATACAGAAAACTGGCTAAGTGCGAATCGAAGGTTTCGTCGTATGAGACCCCCATAAAATTATTTTTTGTTGTTATAGCGGCAATAGAAAAACATCATCTGTGAAAATTTCAGCTCTATAGCTATCATAGTTCACGAGATATAGCCTGGTATTAGATGCACGGACGGACAAACGGACAGCGAAGTCGCGAACTTAGTACTAGGGTTCCGTTTTACCCTTTTGGTACCTAAAAACTATTGTGGCATTTGTAAAAGAGTTATACACTATCACAGTAAGTTACATAAGTATCTTTAAAAGATCTTTATAATATGCTGTTTACTATATTTCTTTTCCATAGCTTTACGCACACGATAAGTTTAAGAAAATGTTATGTTTCGGGGCCACAAATTCAACGGAATTGTTTCTCTAATATAATTTTAGTCATAAGGATCGTTTATTAGTTTAGTAATGTCACTCTCTCAGTATTAACTTGATAAGAATATACCAAGAAATATTAACTTATTTCGTTAAATATTAGGTTAATTTTCAAGGTTCGTGAAAATATTAGCCTATATTTTCGCTTGTACATTTTGTCACATGGTATCATGCACGGTACTGTGCACTTAAATAGAAATAAAATATTAGTATCTATATGTAAAAGCTCGTGGCTAAGCCAAAGCCACACGGGTCGATGGTTCATAAGGTTAACCGACGCTCGGCGCGGTCGGTCCGTGGATGGGTGACCATTGGTCATAACGAGTTTTTCGTGTTTCGGAAGGCAAGATAAACTGGTGGGTCTCGGCTGTCATTTGACCATCTTTGGCAGTCGTTACGGGTATTCAGAACACCAGGACAGTCAAGACACCTGAGTGTATCACGGCACGTTATTTATAGTGACTCATACAAAACTGACGCCTTGCTTACATTCGGTGAATATACCGTAGATTTTTACGGCAGTAAAATCAGCACTTAAAATTTCGTAATCGCTTATCCACCTTGAGCAAGCGTTGTGATTAATGCTCAGTACCTCTCTGTATAAAAAAGCCGTCTTCTTCCTGTTCCCATTTTATTTGGAGTCGAGACAATGTATTTTACGCTTCAACTCCTCCCATGTCCTAATTACAAGGTACAAGTGACTACGTAGCAAAATATCCTATGGTCCCCAATGTACCGGATCTGTAAGCTGGCCATCAATTCCCAAGTCAGCGATTAGCTCATTAACGATTTTATGTCCTTGCTAATAAATGTCTTGGTGGCCCAGTGGGTAAAGCACCAATCTCTCAAGTATGAGTGTGTGCGTTCGATACCAGGTCAGGAAAGTACAAATGCAACTTTTGTCAGTCTATATGTATAGACCACAGCAGGTCAACGTATACGAATCTGTCAAATTCTACCAATCAACCATTAACCTACCACTATTGTGATAAGGTTGAAAATCGAATGCAGAAATTTGACAGATTGTGTTAAATTGATGTGCTGTCGTCTGTACTTTCTAATTTTAACATAAGTAGATAGCAATGACTCATTAAAAGGTGAAGGAAAATATCTCGAGGAAACCTGGACTTATAAAGTCTGAAATCGCCAATCCGCATTGAGCAAGCGTGATAATTAACATTCAATCCCTTCTCTGTGTGAGAGGAGGCCTATGCCCAGCAGTGGGACAATAAAAGGTCGAAGATGATGATAATAATGAATTTCTTGCAGTACGTACGTTGTTATGTAATTTGGGGGCACGGCAGTGCCCCCGCCAAGTCGAGCGCAAAGCAAACACTGCCGTACCATCCTTTACTGGAACCATTTCGACGCATTTTCAGGCCTCTGTTTGAGAACCTCTGGATAATACCAGAACGCCGAAATTTTCATCATCCAGAAAGCTATAATCACATACGTAAAACCCAGAATTTCAAGTCTGTAGGTCATTTAATTTTAATTTTAGAAGTTACGTATAAGCAAAGTTTCGTATTTTCGACACTCACTCACTCTGATCATCAAAATAGAACTAGTACTTCCATAAAACTCAGAGAGCTGAATTTGGAACAGAGCTAGGATTTAATGACCACATATAAGGAAAACTATAAAAACTAGGATAATCGAAGATCTGGAGTACCTGGTGATCCTGATTAGAAAACACAAAAGCCCAACCAAACTATTAGAGGAATCAACATAACGCCTTAAGTAGATACAATAAGCTCACGTTTCTCCAAAAAGAAGTGAAATCCCACAAAACATTCTGTAAAAAACTAGCCAATTCTCGCTGAATCTGCTTGTTTATCTCTAAAAAGTAATGAAATCTAGACAAAGTGTGCTGAGTCTAAGGATTCTTACGGCGATTTCTTTACTTTTATAGTTGCTATATGACTGGCCGTTGACTGTACTCACTAACGTATAAAGATGATCAACGGCCAGTCATATAGCATAACTATAAATAGTAAGAAACCGCAGTAAGAATCCTTAGACTCAGCACGAACTTTTGTCTAGATTTCATTACTTTTAGAGATAAACAAGCAGATTCAGCGGAATTGGCTACGTTTTTACAGAATGTTTTTGGGGATTATCGTAAGACTGTTTTCTCTATAAAATTGGTTGAACTTTTGATGAAACTTTCTGTGACATAAATGGGTAATTCTCACGAAATCCCGATTTTAGTCAATACAAACTGTGTTATAATTTTGATATGAATTTAGTATATTTTTTATGGAGTAAGTAGTATTGATGTTTACTAAGTTTTAAATTATATAGTGGTCCCCCGTATAACGTGTTTTATGAGATAAAAAAAAACAAAGTGAGGAATGATAACTTAGGTGAGGAATGACCTTTATAAGACATTTATGAAAATAGTAAATGATATTGCTATTGTTATTTTTAAATAACCCTTTTTATTAAGTTACAAGACAATAATACATGTTATTTTCTTACATTAGTAGGAGTTATGACAAGAATACAAATACAACTGTTCATCTTGATTATTTGCCATCACCAAGATTTCTTCCTTTTTATTATATTCCTTATTTTTATTTAGCGTTCTTCATCGCTCATCTTCTTTTTCGGGACATTATTTGAACCTATAACAAAATGCAGCGCAAAATTTAATATTTAGCCAAAGCAAAACAAGCAGCTAAGCAAAGCTAACCCAGTCAAAAGTCATTCCCTCATAAACCATAATTCCCTCACTACATATTAATGAGGAATGACGGTGAGGGAATGACGAAACAGAGATAAATAAAAAAAAAACTCGTATGATAACTGCACTTTAAAAAGAGTTTTTTTTTTATAAGTTTTAATACTCCCAAGACCTACTTCATTGTGTAATTAATAAGTTTCAAAAAGTACTTACCCTTTATTTCCAAAGCTGTGATGGAATGACGATCAGATATGTAATATAATAAAAAAAGCATTAAATCTTTTTGCAGCACAAACCTTAACAAGCTCACGTAAAATTCGCCATATTGATACATTGACAGTACTGCCTACTATCAAAACCGAATGGCTGCGTTCAAATTTAATTAAAAATGCGTTGACAATTTGACTGACAAAAAATTGTAGGTAATGAATTTATTTTTATCGACACATGAAGATTTATTTTTTAAAATCAGTTCCTAAATTTTTAACTCCAAATTGTGTTTTTTTTATTAATGTATCATATTTTGAATCGAAAAAAAAATGTTGTAAAGCTTTGTTACACTATTTTGTTTGTTTAGTGATATAAATGTAATTTAATTTGAGGACGGGACATAGTGAGGAATGATTTTAGGGGTATCATATAGGCAATTATTTTTTTATTAACACGTATGATTAAAAACTGATAATAAAATTCTAGCTACAGTAAAGTAGATTGCAAAAAAATATTGGTAGCCGCAATATGTCTCTTATATATTATTTAAGCTCACAAGGACAAGAATTTCGGAATTTAGTGAGAATTACCCAA